>JASDQU010310154.1:3959-23236 GCA_032191745.1 Picea mariana
ATACTGCAAGTTGCCAACAGAAATCAACCTACAAAGCTTACTAAAGGTCTCTACATTTATAACAGGAAAAAAACGGAGACAGCGTAAGCTACGCAATCAACGATGGCTTCTCTTCTGAGCATTACAAAATTACGGTATTTCATCATGAGACTCGAGACTTCTTATTAATTTTATGTTAATTATGTCTATGTGATGGGAGTTTTGTATAACACTGCTACTCTCGGAGCAGGTGACTGACGTCGTCTACGAAGATCTATTGAAAGAAAAGCAACCTTCCAAACTTCCGCCGCTTCAGAGATACAAGAAACAGGTGAGCTATATATCTAAGTATTGGGCTTCTTTCGGCACAGTGAAAAAAACCTTTGAATATGCCATCATACGTAATTAATACAATAAAAATGTTGGCTTCCAGGTTCAAGCTGCAATAGTTCATTTAATGAAAACATCAAAGGATAAAGCTTACAAAACGGAGGAACTCTTTCAGTTAATAGAAGCTATCAAGGTATATGAAAATATACTTGTGTCTCTTTTTCTCGTCGAGTTCCAATTATCGTCCGAGTATTCTTCTTCGGAACAATTACTCTAACATAAATGATTTGTTATTTACCATTGCAGGTCCGGCCTGATTTCGCCATGTCAGATTTTAAGGCATGCATAGAAGGCCTTATTAACTCTAAACATATTCGGAAATCTGCGGAGGACCCTGAGATCTTGGAATATATCCCATAGGCCTCAACTTTTTGCAGATTATCTCGATAGTTTAGTATTCTCGCATTGAATCCCACGACTGCAAATTGTTATTGTCGTCTTCATGAATTTTATCTAGCTTAGTGATGGAGTGTTACTATTGCATATGCCACTCAACCTTTACCATGCTCTACTTCTGCTGTGGAAAATGTTTCCAACAAAAATGGAATTCAAGCGTTCTAAATTCCGAGTAACTCAATATTACGACGACGGGATTTCCTCATCTTCTTATGTTTATTTATTTAGTACTAAAAAAGTAAGATTATTAAAAATGAACTTGTATTAATATATGCAAACAAATAAAATACATTTATTTGAATAGAATGTATATATAAAAAAATAAAGAATGAAAATAAGATTTTAAAAAATTTGAATATAACTTAGATAATAATGATTATAGTTAATCTTCACTAAGATAAGACAAGAATGTTATCAAACCTAAGCTTTAAGAAAAATGAGATTATTTGGATTTGTTTAAAATGTTATTTCAATGCTTGAAAAACATTAAGAAAAGAGTTTCAAGATTACTAAAGTTTTGATAACTTAGAAGGTTAGGAAAGTATTTGGGTATACTCAAGACATTATAGGATAAAGTGTTTTTCATTTTCAACTCTCTTGAAGGTGATAGATTCTTTCTTGCCGTGGTGTTTTGGAGATACTTTTGATCTTGAAGGTTAGGGTTAACCACCTCCTTAATATCTTAATTTTCTTTTATCCTCTAATTCTTTGTGCACCATAGATTCTCTTTAAATTTAGTTTGTACAATATTTTTAATATCATCGATATTTTGAAGAATAACTTCTCTCCTTAAATCTAGTTTGTACAATATTTTTAATATCATCGATATTCTGAAGAATGATTCTGAAGTTGGTGATTTTGTCTCAAACAATTTTGGGGAGCCTCTTGTTATCTATATTGTTTATCTTGTTCTTGTACATTAATTATCAAATCATAGCTGTATTTTCAATGTGGAAAAAAAAGAGAAAAAAATATATATAAAAATTATAAACTAGATAAACTATTCTAAAAAATATCTAGATAAAAAAATGTATATAAATTAGATTATATCTAAATGAAAATGTATATAAATTAGAATATATCTAAATGAAGTGATTTTGTCTCAAGCAATTTTGGGGAGCCTCTTGTTATCTATATAAATATCAAATCATAGTTGTACTTTCAATGTGGAAAAAAAAAGAGAAAAAAAAAGATATAAATTATAAATTAGATAAACTATTCTAAAAAATATCTAGATAAAAAAATGTATATAAATTAGATTATATCTAAATGAAAATGTATATAAATTAGAATATATCTAAATGAAAAAAAATATTATATAATAATAATCAAATAATCTATTTTTAAGGTACAACCTTGGTACAACCCTCTACGAAAGTATACATACCCTACCCCCCTCTGGATTTGAACTTGTGACCTCTCAAGAGGAAACACATGTTCTGGGGAGCCTCTTGTTATCTATATTGTTTATATTGTTCTTGTACATTAAATATCAAATCATAGTTGTACTTTCAATGTGGAAAAAAAAAGAGAAAAAAAAAAGATATAAATTATAAATTAGATAAACTATTCTAAAAAATATCTAGATAAAAAAATGTATATAAATTAGATTATATCTAAATGAAAATGTATATAAATTAGAATATATCTAAATGAAAAAAAAATGTATATAATAATAATCTATTTTTAAGGTACAACCCTGGTACAACCCTCGTAGTCTACGAAAGTATACATACCCTACCCCCCTTTGGATTTGAACTTGTGACCTCTCAAGAGGAAACACATGTTCTTATCCATTAGGCCCACTCAGATTGTATATAAATAACATATAAATTAAATATAAATACCCCATGAATTCGATTGCAAACCCTACATATATAAAATATATAAATAACTTTACATTACAATTAATAATATTTAAATAATATTTGAAAACCTCATTCAATAAGAAAAATAAAATAAGAAGATATAAATTATAAATTAGATAAACTATTCTAAAAAGATATCTAGATAGAAAAAATTATATAAATTAGATTATATCTAAATGAAAAATGTATATGCCCCTGGGGGGCAGCTCAATTGGCAAGTGCCGTGAAAATGAAGTTCCATGAGGTTTTGAGTTCAACTCCCCCCGACTTACCTTGTGTGCCACATAAGGGGCATCGTGGGCACACCTGGAGGTTATAGTGGTAGCGGTTGGATAACACGACCACGTGTAACGCGAGCACATGCCCAACTAGTTGTTGATTCCTCCAGACAAAAAAAGAAAAAAAAGAAAAATGTATATAAATTAGAATATCTAAATGAAAAAAAAAAGTATATAAATTAGATATAAATACCTATGAATTCAATTGCAAACCCTACATATACAAAATATATAAATAACTTTACATTACAATTAATAATATTTGAAAACCTCATTCATATTCAAAACCTGAATTTTTGACACACAACTTTATCTTTTCGTCACAAACTTTAATCTTCAACCAATCCATTTCAATCATTTCCTAGTTGGTGGCATGTATATAAATGTAAAGAAAAAGAAAAGATTGTTAAAGCAAGAACAAATTCGCATGAGCTCCATAGTGAAAATAGAAGTTGGGCAATTCCTAAAACCCTTTAGAAGTGACACTAAGAGGGTTGTTGATGAAAATCACTTTCGCTTAAAATATCCAACATATATCCATATTAGATCTCAATTTCAAAATATTTGGTACACTACCTTTTAGATTTTCTCTCATTCTAACTTTTGGTCCAATTTTTTTGAAACAAATCTAAAAATTGAAGTTTGGCTGGGATTCCATTCCAATCGTTTCCGCTAGCTTGTAGCCATCTTTATTCAATATAAAAAGTTAAAAAAAAAATCATTGAGATTCATGGAAGAAGCAAGTCGTTGGTCATTTTGTTTCCATTAAATAAAATTAAACACCCCCAAACACATTTGTTGTAGCAAAAGGAGAAATTGAAATAAGACTATCCACTCATCTACTTAGACCAAATGTTCAAACGGAACAGAAAACAAGCAACCCAGAACATTTAACATCTACAAATTGTCGCCAGTAGGAAGGAGAAAACCTGATCATATTACCGTTGAGGTCTTGGGCTGACATGATGCTTGAAGGGGATACTGAGGTGAAATGTTTACATGTCTTATATCTTAAGTAACAACTTACTTTACATGTTTTAAGAACCAACATCTCTTATAAACATTGGTTTACCTTGTCTTATGCTCTTCTTTGTTTTGGATGGCTCTGACATGGTTCTTTGAGGGACGTCTTGGGATTGTACGCAGAATGTTGTACCTTTATTGTAGGACTTTGGCACATGTGATGTAGAGCATTGAATCATCTAGTGACTCACCACATTCAAGCATCAACTCTCACATCCTTAGAACCTTGGACGATGGAAAAATGGGCTTAGTTTGAGTAGATTTTGTCATGATGGCACACATGTGGGAAGAGTACCCCAAGGCTTAGTATTCTGTAGATCAAGGATGTTGCAATAGTAGAAAACTAGACACCATGTAGAAACCATATTCAACTCCCTCCATCAAGGATGCAGTGCCCTAAGCTGTTGATGTCACCCTCCTTTTGTCCATGACATCATCATTTAGGGATTTGATGGTGCTAGGGTTTGGTGGACACTTGGGGTAATGGTGATGATTTGGTATGACCATGATAGAGGAGACATAAGACATACCTTTTCCATTGCTCCACTTCCAGATGATTCCATGTGGCCTTTGGAGGCCCTCTATGAGCCTAAGAAGGAATGATGTCACCACACGTGTGGTCCTCTATGATGTATTTTTTCATTTTAGCATTTGTAAAGGATAAATGAGGGGTCAACCCCACTTGAATTGAATGTTATGTTATGTGGAAAAATTTGCCTAGCCTCATATAAGAAGGTTAGTGCTAGATTTAATTTATTCATCATGACCTCCTCACCATTGCAGGGTAACACTTCTCTATTTTCGCTATTTCATTCATCCTTGGTATCTTCTCTTATGCGTTGTTCTTGAAGGATGTTCTCTTGTGGATGTTTTTCTCATTTTGGATGGATATTTTTGCAATTAGGGTTTTATGCTCTTGGTTTCTTAGATGAAGTAAGTAATTTTATGCAATTTTATTGTCTTGTGTTGATGTAAATGGTGAAATTGTTATTTTGTTGCAGGAAGTCTTGTTTTGTTGAAACCCTAAGAGGAAGACATAAGTGCTTCTCTTCCTCAATAAGTTTTATTTTTCCAAATTGGTGAAGCATCCTTACTAGGGTTGGAAACCTAAAGCCCAAAAGTGCTTTCACTTTAGGATTTTATCCATAGACATTTGATCCTTGACCTAAGTGAAGCTACAAGAAGGGAAAAATGATATCTAGGGCCCAAACTTGCTTGCACCCTAGATACCCTTTTCTTCAAAATCTAAATCCTAAGGCCCAAACGTGTTTGCACCTTAGGGTTTAGACTTTATCTCTTTGGTTTCAATGAGATCAATCTTCAAGTTTAATGCATTTGAGACTCCATAGGCCCTAGAATGACAAAAACATTGATCTAGAAGTAATATTGTGGTGAAAGTAGTTGTTAAACTCATTTTTCTAAATCTCTCAAGTGTCCTACTAACTCTAGTAAGCCTGGCTCTAGCAAACTCAAAATAATTATTGTTGTTGTTACAAACGTTTTCTACAACCACTGAAAATTGTCTTAATTTGTTGCATACACCTTTAGCAATTGGATAATATTCTATTGGTTAAATGCTTACTTCTCATGATCAATTGTGGTGTTTTTGAGCATTATTTCTTCTTCTTGTTTCAAATCATTCATTGATTCTTTATAATTGTTTAGTTTTGTAATTTGCAACAACCAATGAAATTTTTCTTGTCTATTGTCTAAAAAGGTCATTGTTGCATGCTCTAGTTTGGTAATTGTCAATATATGTTGCAAATTGTTCATTGTTCCAAGCAGGTACAACAATCACCTTACAACCTCTCTTCTCTTTCCTTGACTTAGACCAACTAACATGTGATAAAAATAGGGGGGTTTCTTTCTATTTGATCCCTTGAGGTCAATAGGGAAGCCTCCCTTGTGGTGGATCCCCTCCATCACTAAAATGAGGGAAGATCCTACTTAGGTAACAATGGTAGTTTATTCCATAATTACACAAGATTTGGGAATATTATGGTGGGATTTGCACTAGTACAAATTGTGTGATAACATGCCTCAAAGTAACTGAGACTAGTGAAGACTTCCCTTATTGATCCAAGAAACCTCCTTTTTTAGATGAAAATAAATATGATTGAGATGGATATCCTATCAAGATGTTGCTTGAGGAAGCGCTCGCATGATAGAGGAATGAGATGTTGAATAATTTCATCTAGATCCCTTGACAACTCCCAACAACAGTGGTGGAACCTTAGACAAAAAATCACTTCGGAAGTATGAGACCCTTTAAGGTACAAGTTAAATTTGAAATTCCTTTATTTGAAGGAAAGATAAATGTAGATGCTTTGGAAAAATGGTTAAGTCAACTAGAGGGTCATTACTATGTTCAATATTTTTGAGAGAGTGAAGAGATCACCTTTGTGCTCCTTAAGTCCCTTTCCCTTGTCAATATTAGTGGGATACTTATTGTGTGCAACATGTTGAAGCTAACCCTAAATCATTTTGGACAAAACCCAATTGGTTAGATTTTTTTTATGCTCTAAAGGAGGAATTTTACCCTCTTGGAAACCACAATTACTAGTGCATGAGATGGACAACCTTTCACCAAGAGAAAGGATAGAGGTTCTAGATTAAATCAATACCTTCCATACTTTGTGTTCAAAGTTGGGTATGAAGGAATCTAAGCAACATTTGGTTTTAAAATACCATAGTGGGATACATAGGAAAATATAAAAAGAAATGTTGTTTTTGGAATTCTCTTCACTAGGAGTTGCTTACCAGTATGTTGTTAAGATCAAGGAAATGTTTTAGTAGAAGCGTAATAGATAGTTTGGGTCTCTAAATTAGACATAGAAAACCAATTGTAAAGGCATCCCTAATTGGTATAATAAAGGAACAACAAGGATAGCCAACCTTAGGACAAATATTCCAAGCACATGCATAGAAGAGTGATGAGAAATTGAAGGACTTTGGAATGTGTTGTGATATCCACAAAATTCCTTGACACAACACTAATGAATGTCATTCCAAATAATCATTGGGATCCAAGATGAGAGCATCAAAATATGATTATGTCTTAGACTCTTAGTTTGATATGGATAAGGTAAAATATATCCTTGATGTTGAATCTGGAGTTACAGTAAAAAACACAATGCTCTAGCCATATGAACTAGAGGAGCTTAAGAAGGGCTAGGACCTCTTCCACCCATGGAGGTGGTTGAAATAACTCTAATAAATTTCATTGTTGACATGGGTATAAAAAAACAATAACTATCTATAGGGGTTGTCAAGAATTTGAAGCTACAATGATGCCACACCCCTAGTGATACACCATTGGTTGGTTAAGTAAGGGATGATACATTTTCATTAACAACAATGCCACCTACACTATGACATCGACCTCTTAAAATATTATATACAATGTGATGTTGCCTCCCTTGAATTTTGTGATGTTCTTTTAGGACAACCATATATGTGGAAGTGTCATGTTGTTTATGATTCTAGGCCTTGCACAATAAAACTAGGTGGTCAATATGGTGGGAGAATATAGATATATCTTCCCCTCACCTATATGGGTACCTTTCATTGTTAGGTCAAACATGAAATTTATTTGGCATTGGGTGCCCCTCTTATCAATATACATATGCTTTATGTTACCCCCTCTTGCCTAGGGGTAACTACTTCTGCAGGATCCACATTGAAGACAGTGGTCTTGAATATGTTGACCAACATTCTCCATAGACATCATCCCCTTAGATGATTCTTGCTCATCATTTCTCAACTCATTCACTTGATCAACATACTCATCTGATGAAGGTGGTCCAATGCACGTGAGGTACATAAGCCATTGTTTCATACGAAGTGTTTACATTTAATGTATTGGGCATTTAAGTAAGGATCATGGGTTGAATTCAGATGATGAATCATTATGCTTGAAAGTTATGCTCTTTTCCTTGTTTCATCTTGGTGTCCATCGTATGTATTCTAGTCAAGTGTTGTCACTTTTGGAGAAAATGCATACTACTGGGAGGCCTTCGTGAGGGTAACATACCCATGCCATTCCATACTTAACACTTTCCATCTATTTTTTTTTCATTGTCTTATATTTTTGGATTGGTTGTTACATGTATCCCAAAAAGGTCCATACTTCATCCTCCAAAGAGAAGAAGGGACTTGGATGCCTGAGGTTGATGCAGTTGTAAACTAATAGAAAGATCATGTTATAAATTCAAAATGCAAAAGAGAAATAAAAGGGATAAGAATGATAAATCAAAATCCAAGTAAGATTCAACTCTACCCACTCTCTATGAGGCCATCACCCTAAGCCCTAATGCAATGAATGCATATCTAAAGAAAGGACTTGAATTATCCCAACCCTTGATGCAATCAAATGAATAAACCTTAAAAAGGGGTAGATCAATGAATATCAAAAGGAAAGATAAGGGGTGGAAAGAAATAGTGTTAAGGAAAGGGTAAATCAATGCATGAAGCACTCCCTCTATAAAGACACTCATGGAGATAAACATCATACATAGCCTTGCATGTCAAAGACACCATGACCATGAAGTAAACCCCAGATCATACCATTCATTCACATTTGCACTTTGATGGGTTTCATGGGAAGTACTCTTCTAATTGGATATTGGCACACCTAATAGGGTTCTATGATGATCCTCCCATACCTAAACTTGGTAAAATTGCATAAATTCATAAGCTAGTGTGAATTTTTAATAAGATACATAATGTGATCTACTTGCATGACTTTTACAATAAATATGACTCACCTTTTTTGTTACAATGACTCTTGTATGCATGATGGTTGGTCTCACTTGATTCTTTGAGCCCATGCTTGAGGATGATGCATACTTAGGCATGGTCACCTGGACGAAATTGATGATGCTTATACCACACTTCATGGATGATGTTACACACCCTCATGAGGGCATTTGAATTAGTAATGGATGTTGGATCTTTGATGATCAGCGTTGGACCATATAATGACTTGACACACTTCTTCATACACTCCATCACACTTTGGACCACAGACGTTGCACCTTGGATACATGACATTTCACATATGAGTTTGACATGTCATTTAGAGAGAGCATGGAGCCCCTTGATGATGTTACCCCCTTGAGGATGTTGAGGATTGGCTTGATGATGTTACGCCCCCTTGAGGATGACGATTCTTGGCTTGATTATGTTACACCCCCTTGAGGATGGTGAGTCTTGGTTTGATGATGTAGCACTTGATGATGATTGTAACAACCCCCGTCGTTACGAAAAACATGCGACGCATAACAAGTGAATTTTTTTATTTTTTTAAAGGTGGGTAGTAACAACGACAATAGTCAATCAACGCAACTTGATGACGAACACAACGCATGCAATTCAGGAACCATACAACTTAATGACCCAACATACTAACACATCATGTAGTTGGATGCAACATACGAAAATCAATTAGACAAAATAAAAACGACTACTCGCCCATTCTACCCTATAAGGTTAGGACCTTCAGGACACATAAGCAACGCTCAAGCCTAGGTTCTCATCGATTTTGACAATTTAAGGTCTCGAGGTTGACAACTGTTTAGAGGAACAAGGAGGTATCTACGTCTTTCCTGACACATGCAATATCATGCCTACTAAGCTAAAAGACAACCTCTATCAATCCAAACACAACAACTTCGATGACCAGTCACAAGAACCTTCCTGGCGAGCGAGAGACAATCACAATAAAGTTACAAAAATAAGTACAACCACAAATACAACAACATCCACATAGGGAGGCACGAGACCCTAAGCCAGGTTTCATATGCACTATCGATCAATGCACACAATGATTTGAACTTAAGAAATCATGACGCCACGGTGCGATGAGCGCACAAGAATCCCAAATGCATTCAATTCTAAACCTTTAACAAACACAACCAGCATGTCAAGGTACCAACTTAAACTCTCAAAGTCCTAATACATCAATAACTTGTCCATTGATAGAAACTTATGATGAAATTGAATAACATCTAAAATATTGTAGTTTCATTTATAATATCTCATAAATTCTTGGATAAACTCCAAGAACTATACATGAATCACTACTTGAAGATCAAATTACATCCCTAGCACCAAACATAATAAAGTGTATGTCTTGTTGAACCAACTATTTATGTTAAAGATCTCTACTTTTAAAATCTATTCATACCCATAGTATCGAACATGGCAAGGTGCATCACTTTGTCAAATCAAATTGTTTATGTTTAGTTGCTCCCATTGTATCACACACCTATAAATATCTAAATTCCTTGAAAGGATTCTATAGAAAATGTTTTTCCTAGAAACAATTTGTAGGCAATAAAACAATAATAACTTATATAAACCTTCTGCAAAAATATTAAAAAGACATCGAAAATTATTGACAAGGTTGTTGACGCTACAGTTTCATAATATATATAATTTTATGTGTTAATCTCCATAATAGACCCCGACCATATTCCAGCTTCCAAAATCCAAAAATAGTATGAAATTATAGAAGTAACAAATATCTACGTGATAAGAGTAGAATTCGTTGTGTTATTGTTGCGCTACAAATATAGATAGTAAATAAATCTCTGTGTAGTTTTAATTTAAAATTTAGATAACATTATAATCCCTATGTATTAATAATTAGAATTCAGATAGAAAATAAAATCCGTGTGTAGTACTAATTGAAATTCAATGGCAATAAAAATCTCTGTGTAGTAATAATTGCAATTCAAATAGCAATAAAATTTTATGTGTAGTAATAATTGAAATCGTTGTGCTATTCGCTGCCAAAAAGGGGAAATCAACACCTGTCAAGCCACTCACTTCTGGGACAAATCATTGTGTTGCAACAGATGCCTATTTAAGAGTAAAATTTAGGTGAAATAAATACGAGGAGGCGACCACTCGCCAAAACCCAAGATTTCAATTTAATTAGTAATAAGGCTCTTCATGGTCCAATTTGAAAACCTTTAAAGTTGAGTTGACTAAAAAACGATGGCTTGACTTTAATGACATAAGGGAGAAACGTTTATTTTACAAAAACCATGGTAGGCGCTAACTATAGGTGCTACAGTTGGAATGTTTAGCTTACATATATAATCTATTACATAACTTGCAAATGGAGTTAGTTTACATAAATTAAACAATCTTATTTTGTAAAGGAGATCGAAGAATCACCACAATTATTTGTAAAAGAGATTGAGGAATCGCTACAAGTTTAACTGTAAAGGTAACAAAAATGTATTTTGCAGTGGTGAAGATTTGCAATCACCCTTCTTTACCCAAGACATTCAATCTAGGTATGGGTTTAATCAATATAATATCCAATTTCTTGGGAGTAGTGTGTGTGTGTGTGTGTGTGTGTGTGTGTGTGTGTGTGTGTGTGTGTGTGTGTATATAAGCACAACATTGGACAATTACTACATATTTAATGTAATAGTGGCGACTTCGATTAATGTAATAGTCAAATGGATCCAAGTCAACAAGCATCTGTAGAACAATTCAAAAAGCAAGGCGATATAGCTTTCAACAAGTGAGCAATAATCACTTAGCTTTTATGTTATGTAGGTTGGGTTTTAAAAATAAATGCATATAATTACTAACACTAATTGAAATTCGCCTATTGACGGAATTTAAGAATTCACTGAGTAGACCTTACCTGTAATCGATTATAGACTTAATTTCATTTTCCCATCACTCATATTTGTGGGATTAATGAAATTAGAATTGCCAATAGTTTGAATGGACATTCACGATCAAAGAAACCATGTTGCCCTTGGCTCAGAAATTCAGAGAATAAACAAGAAACTGCCACTTGAGAAAATGAGAAGGTTTTGATGTTGTTGTCTTGCACTCGTGCTCCATCCCGCTTCGGCTTGCCAACCACTGAGACCTCACCAATACCTCCCAATCAATGCTACGGGTACTCTTCTTCCCCCTAAGCCCCCCGAGCCGCAAAGGGACCACATACACAATACCAGAGAATGATAGTTTCCCATATCCCCTCGCAAGGTCGAGCTACCACTCATTAACCGAGTTGGGTACCCCAACTCCCACAAGAGAAATTTAGTCAAGAGAAAATTTCGGTAGCGTAACCTTACGCATACCAGACGTGATCCATATTCCTTCTTCGTCATCCTTTTTATAGAGTTTTCTTAGTCATTAGTTTCTCAAACCTTCATTAGATTCCTTTTTCATTTATTTAATTAGGAAAAACCTCCCCCATACACATGTTGCCCAATCCCCTAGTTGCACAAAACAATCAATTTATTAATTAATTAAATTTTCCCATTTCCCTCACCCACCTAAAAGTGTTCCTAAAAATGATCATTGGTGTCCCTTTATTCCCTTACATTTCTTAAATGACTTATTCCTTTCTTAAATCCTAGTTGAGTTCATAAATAGAAAGTTCCAAAGGCTAGATTCCTTACTAAGTTAGACATTCCCCTTTTTCTTTAAGTTTCCCCCTTTTTCTTTTAACTAACATCAGAATTAGCAAATTTAGACAAAAACAACCATTTACCCTTTTAATAAATTTAATCCTCCATTTAAAATTTTCACTTTAATAATTAAAGTTTGAATTTCTTACCCCCCCCTTCTTGTTACATGTCTACTTAGTTTTTCTTTGTTCACAAGTTCTTCTTAGACCTAGGTTTTAATTTCACTAGGTTGGGCGACAGTTTTTAAGGGAACAATTTAGTTTTTAAATTTTATTAATACCATCATCTATTTAAGGCCGACCGGGTCCTAAGGAGGCATAGTTTTCTAGGTACTAGGTTTATTAACTTACCCGAGTTAAAACCACGATGTGCCCTTCAGGACGCACTACGTGCTCCAAGGGTACCACTCGCCTCTTTTCATTTTATTGTGTGATGTTCCCTTCAAGATGCACTACATGCTCCAAAAGTTCCACTCACCTCTTGACTGAATTTGGTAGATGTCAAACCCTTGGAGTCAACACTCCGTCAGGTGATCTTGTGGGAGACTAAGGGCCTCTAAGGAATAAGGACCCTGCCTTATTACACGCCCCTTAGAATCATCGTGAGCGATTGTCACAATCTTCCCTCATGTCATTGTGGTTCTTCTCGAACTAGGTAATCGTTAACCTACAGTTTGAGCTAGGACGAGATGCTAGTAGGCTGTGGCAGGGATGTTTCCACACCTCTCCCTCGATGTCTTTGGTTTTCGTGTGTGACCCCTTTACTCCAAATGTGAGTATGGTCGGCAAACTATCGTTAGCCTGCATCCATCAACGAAATATGTCAGCGATAACAATCAACATCATAGTATCTAATCATATACACATATGTCACATAAACAACATTCAAACCCTAACAGTCCACTCCCTATCTCAATCCAGAGTCCAAGGAGTTTCATCGATGCCTCAACATCCTCTAACATCCAGAGTCCTACACACTCAAGATAACCTAATCAATAGCAATTGTCGATGTAAATACAATAAAAATAACAAATCATCAAATCCACAATATCTCATAGTCATAGTAAAAACATCCAATAATATAATGACCCGGATCACTTGCACACAAGTGTCCTCGAAGAATAAGTCTGCTCAATGCAAGCGAGAGCGGGATGTTACATACACCCCCTATTGTTTTAAACTTCGTCTCGAAGTTTCATAGTATGTAAGTGCCAAAATAAAGTGTACAACAATATCATATGTCTAGATATCAAACAAAAATGGAAATTGTTAACGGATATCATATGTGTCCTCCGAGGTCGCTGAGTGTGGACTATAGTTGTCCCACTAGACCTTGACCTGATCTACTGTTCGACATCGTAACTGTTGAATGTGATGGTCTAGGATGCGGATTGGATCCTATGTGAGAGAACCCTCGTCTGATACCTACAAGGAACTCATGTCAATAACATGTGTAGGATCACTAACATAATGTCTCAAAACAGATACGTGAAAAAATCGTGCATACACCTCAAAGAATTAGGCAAGGTTATTCGATAGGCCACGGGCCCCTTCTTTTTCACAATCTCGAAGGGTCCCATGAACCTAGGAGAGATTTGAGCACCCTTTCTAATGATAAAACTCTTATGCAATTTCACTCGCAAGAAGACTCAATCGCCAACTTCATAACTACAGTCGACACGATGCGCATCGGCATAACTCTTCCGTCGATCCTGTGATTCCTTTATCCTTTGTAGTATAGTTTTCATTTGGTCTTCCATCTCTTGGATCGCTTCTGGTCCCACCAGGATCCTATCCTCAAACCGATCCCAACTCAAAGTCATCTGACATGGTTATCTGTAAAGAAACTTGAATGGCGCCATCTTAATGGTGCTTTGATAACTGTTGTTGTATGCAAACTCTATGAGTGGAAATAACTCTTCCCAATGATTTTGTTGGTCCATAGCGTACATACACAACATATCCTCTAATATTTTTTTTGTTCTTTTGGTCTGTCTGTCTGTCTTCAAGTGATATGCGGTACTAAAGTTAAGTTGGCTTACCAAGGCCTCTTGGAAACTAGTCCAAAATCGTCCTATCAACACCAATCCTCTATCGAATATAATCCTCTTAGGCATGCCATGCAACCTCACAATCTCACTGATAAAAAATCTATCTATGTCAGGTGCCTGATACGTCGTACGCACATGGATAAAATGTGCACTCTTCGTCAGAGTCTCGACTACTGCAAAAATTGAGTCATGTCTCCTCGTCGTCAGTGGAAATCCAACAATGAAATCCATCAAAATGACCTCCCATTTTGATTATGGAATAACATGTGGTTGTAGTTATCCGACCGGATGTCTATGTTCAGCCTTCACCTGTTGACATTCTAGACATTTTTCCACGTAGTTGACTATGTTTTCCTTCATTCCTTTCCAGAAGAATAAGGGTTTAAGGTCTGCCCTCATCTTCGTGACTCCAGGATGAGCCATGTACACTGCTCTATGATCCTCGTTTAGGATCGAACTCCTCAACTCATTGTTGGGTGGTACGTAAATTTGACTTTTAAATCTCAATAATTCATCGATGTCCACATTAAATCCCTCAAATTTTAGTACCATCATTGTGTTTTATCCAATAAAATCCTTGACCTCTTTGTACCAATCATCGTCGTGCTATAAAGTTAGAATATTTTCATGTAGGTTTGTCTGAAGAGGCATCACCAAAAATATGTGTGGTCTCTGACTCAATGCATCAGCCACTCTATTCACTATTCTTTTTATGTAAGTAATCTCGAAATCGTACTCTCTAAGCAATTTCTACCAACATCGTTGTCGCGCGTTCAAATCACTTTGCGTAAAGATGTGTTGTAGACCACAATGGTCCGTTTTTAGTTCAAATTTTTGTCGGTCTCTAAACTCTCAAGGCATAAACATTGGCTAACAACTCCTAATAATGCGTCACATAGTTCTCCTCATGGCTTCTCAACTTTCTCGATATGCAAGCGATCACTCAATCGTCTTGCATCAAGACTCCACCTAAGCCTTCCTTGGATGCGTCAGTGCATACCAATAATTTTGCATCCATGTTAGGGACCTTTAGTATCGGTGTTGTCATCAACAACTCCTTGAGCCTCAAAAATGCCTCCATGCATTTCTTAGTCCAAACAAACTTCTTGTTCTTCTTATGCAATTCCATAATCAGATTTGCTATCTTCAAAAAACCCTCGACGAATCGTTGATAGTATCCCACTAAAACCATGAAGATACACACTTTTGGGACATTCGTTGGCATAGGCCATTCCATAATAGCCTCGACCTTTTTTGGATATACAATGATACCTTTGAAGAAGATGACATGCCCTAAGTAATGAATCTTTGATTGATAAAATGAGCATTTAGACATCTTCCCAAACAATTTGTTCTCTCGTAGACGTTGTAGTACCATGCGCAAGTGCTTGTCATGCTCCTCCATCATCTGAGAGTAAATCAAAATATCGTCAATGAATACTTGGACGAACTTGTCCAAGTATTCGCGGAACACTGCGTTCATCAAACTCATAAATACCCCTAGGGTGTTCGTCAATCCAAACGGTAAAATAGTAAATTTGTAATTTCCAAACATTGTCTTAAAGGCGGTCTTAGGGATGTCATCCTCCTTGATCTGTAAATGGTGATACCCTTATCTCAAGTCGATCTTTGAAAACACCGTCGTGCCTTTCATTTGATCAAATATATCGTCAATCCTTGGCAATGGATACTGGTTCTTGATCGTTGCCTTGTTTAATTGATGGTAGTCAATGCAAAGTCTCCATGGCCCATCCTTCTTCCATATGAAAATAATAGGCGTACCCCACGGTGACACACTTGGACATATAAGTCCTAGGTCCAACAACTCCTTAAGTTGCATTTTCAACTCCTGTAACTCAGGGGTCGACATCCGATAAGGCGTTCTCGCTATCAGTTCAGTTCCTTCTTTTAGGTCGGTGGTAAATTCGAATTCCCTCTCCGATGACATCCCCAATAACTCCTCGGGGAAGACGTTCGCAAACTCTCGCACCACCGGAAGGTTTTCTAGACCTTCCGCTATGCCGTTCTCGTTTAACGCAAGGATCGCATAAAGCTTACTTCCCTTGTGCGTTCTCTTTCATAGTTGCAAGGAAGAGATGAACCTCAGGGATAATCCCTGGTTCCGACCTACAATCATGTTTTTTTGCCCCTCTTCATTGACCAAGCTCAGTCTTTTCGTCTTACAGTCGAGTATCGCATCATGTGATTCCAACCAGTCCATACCAATCACGACGTCATAAGACCCCAAGGTTGTGACGTACAGGTTGACCCTAGTGAAAAAATCTCCCAGGTTAAGGCTACAACCCATAACCTTCCCTCCAACCTTCTGTTTGGCTCCTGAAGCCATTTCTACAAAGCTAAACTCGTCCTGTTTGAATGACTTTAACTTAATTATTTTTAGCGCTGCACCACAGATAAAACTCTCTGTAGCACCTAGATCTATCAAAATATTAAGGGTCTAGTTAGCGACGGTACCTAAAATCTCGAGCACAGTTGACTGGTGATCTGCCTAGTGGTTATTCATCGATGCATGAATCTGATGGACCTTGCCCAAATCTCCCACGGTAGTGGGTCCAGCTGATCCAGATGCTCTGGTCCTCTCCACTGGGAAGTCACATTGGCAATGTGGCTCTCCACATGTCCAACACCCTTTCTTCGGTCCAGTACTCATGGTACCCAAAGTAGAAGTTGATGGCCCACCAGCCTGGAACCCTAGTTTTTTCTGCTGAACAAGCCTAAACTACTTATGTTGCAGTCAACACTGCTATGGTGCTCTATAAGGAGTTCGTTGCGGAGGCGTTGGTCACTGAGGTGTAGTGGAAGTGGATCCTCTCTAGATGCCACAAAATCTTGGTGAATGTGTATTTGTTGTCTAATGCCGCAGCGCACCAGATGAAACCTGCCCCATTAGTCTTGTTGGAGTCCTTCTCTGACCCCCGCTGAAAATATCCTCCTCTGCTATGAGGGCCTTCTGGACAAAATCATGCAAGGTTTGAGGCATCAGAATCCTCACCTTTGCACAAATGTTGACGTTACGACTGAACATGAACTTGTTGACCTTAATTTTCTTGGTATTCATGTGTGGAGCATACTGAAGCAGCTCCATGAAATGGGCCTCGTACTCTGGCACCGTACGACCATGCTGTCGCAAGGCATTGAACTTGTTGAGCTAACGCTCAATGAATTCCTCAGATATATTCCTCTCCCGGAACTGTTCCTCTAACAGTTACCATGACACGTCTTTGACGACCATGTTTAATTGCGGTAGGAACGTCTTCCACCATAAAAGAGCGCTCCCCTTCAGTTGAAATACTGCCATGCAGACCTTCATGTTGGAGGTATAGTCACGAAGGGTAAATTACATCGCCATATTCTCCAGCCATGCCTCGGCGGCTGCATCATCTGGGGCACCAAAGAACTCGAGAAATTTGACCTTCTCAAGTTCGCAGTGAATGCTACCAGTACCGACCAGAGCGCACGGTGGACCCTCAGGAGGTGTTTGCACCGTGGCCCCATCTCTATCCAAACGGATGATCAGTGCCTCAGAAATCCTCTGAAAGGACCTCATCAGCCCAACCACGTCATCCACAACTATATGTTCCTTCCTGACAACTTGTTTGTCTCCCTGGGGGTTATACCCCTCAGGCGTGGATGCTACTGGGGGCATCGTGCCTCCTCCCCTAGCACCCTGTCGTCTGCCTCCGCAACGTCCTCTGACCATGATTACCTACACGAATATAAATCAATTTAATTAGCGACATTTTATAACCAATTATCTAATCAATGGAAGTCGTAGTGATCCCAAGTCGTGGGTCGAACCAGCTCCGATACCATATGTAACAACCCCCATCGTTATGAAAACATGTGATGCATAACAAGTGAATTTTTTTTTTTTTTTTTTAAAGGCAGGTAGTAACAACGAAAAACAGTCAGTCAACGCAAATCGATGACGAACACAATGCATGCAAGTCAGGCAACACACAACTTAACTACCCAGCATACTAACACATCATGCAGCTAGATGCAGCATACGCAAATCAATTAGACAAAATAAAAATGACTACCCGCTCGTCCTACCCTGCAAGGTTAGGACCTCCAAGACACATAAGCAATGCTCAAGCCCAGGTTCCCATCAATTTTGACCATTTAAAGTCTCAAGGCTAACGACTATTCTGAGGAACAAGGAGGTGTCTATGTCTCGCCCGACACACACAAGATCACGCCTACTAAGCTAAAAGACAAACTCAATCAATCCAAACACAACACCTTCGACGACCAGCCACAAGAACCTTCCTGGCGAGCGAGAGACAATCACAATAAATTTACAAAAACAAGTACAACCATAAATACAACAACATCCACATTGGGAGGCACGAGACCCTAAACCAGGTTTCATATGCGTTGTCGATCAACGAGCACAATGATTCGAACTTAAGAAATCATGACGCCATGGTGCGACAAGTGCACAAGAATCCCAAGTGCATTCAAATCTAAACCTTTAACAAACATAACCAACGCATCAAGGTACCAACTTAAACTGTCAGAGTCCTAATACATCAATATCTTGTCCATTGATAGCAACTTATGATGGAATTGAATAACATCTAAAATAATGTAGTTTCATTTATAGTATCTCATAAATTCTTTCATAAACTCCAAGAACTATACCTGAATCACTACTTTATTGAATCACTACTTGAATATCAAATTACATCCCTAGCACCAAACATAATAAAGTGTATGTCTTGTTGAATCAACTATTTATGTTAAGGATCTCTACTTTGTAAATCTATTCATACCCATAGTATCAAACATGGCAAGGTGCATCACTTTGTCAAATCACATT
>JASDQU010310154.1:23256-34347 GCA_032191745.1 Picea mariana
TAATTAATTAAATTTTCCCATTTCCCTCACCCACCTAAAAGTGTTCCTAAAAATGATCATTGGTGTCCCTTTATTCCCTTACATTTCTTAAATGACTTATTCCTTTCTTAAATCCTAGTTGAGTTCATAAATAGAAAGTTCCAAAGGCTAGATTCCTTACTAAGTTAGACATTCCCCTTTTTCTTTAAGTTTCCCCCTTTTTCTTTTAACTAACATCAGAATTAGCAAATTTAGACAAAAACAACCATTTACCCTTTTAATAAATTTAATCCTCCATTTAAAATTTTCACTTTAATAATTAAAGTTTGAATTTCTTACCCCCCCCTTCTTGTTACATGTCTACTTAGTTTTTCTTTGTTCACAAGTTCTTCTTAGACCTAGGTTTTAATTTCACTAGGTTGGGCGACAGTTTTTAAGGGAACAATTTAGTTTTTAAATTTTATTAATACCATCATCTATTTAAGGCCGACCGGGTCCTAAGGAGGCATAGTTTTCTAGGTACTAGGTTTATTAACTTACCCGAGTTAAAACCACGATGTGCCCTTCAGGACGCACTACGTGCTCCAAGGGTACCACTCGCCTCTTTTCATTTTATTGTGTGATGTTCCCTTCAAGATGCACTACATGCTCCAAAAGTTCCACTCACCTCTTGACTGAATTTGGTAGATGTCAAACCCTTGGAGTCAACACTCCGTCAGGTGATCTTGTGGGAGACTAAGGGCCTCTAAGGAATAAGGACCCTGCCTTATTACACGCCCCTTAGAATCATCGTGAGCGATTGTCACAATCTTCCCTCATGTCATTGTGGTTCTTCTCGAACTAGGTAATCGTTAACCTACAGTTTGAGCTAGGACGAGATGCTAGTAGGCTGTGGCAGGGATGTTTCCACACCTCTCCCTCGATGTCTTTGGTTTTCGTGTGTGACCCCTTTACTCCAAATGTGAGTATGGTCGGCAAACTATCGTTAGCCTGCATCCATCAACGAAATATGTCAGCGATAACAATCAACATCATAGTATCTAATCATATACACATATGTCACATAAACAACATTCAAACCCTAACAGTCCACTCCCTATCTCAATCCAGAGTCCAAGGAGTTTCATCGATGCCTCAACATCCTCTAACATCCAGAGTCCTACACACTCAAGATAACCTAATCAATAGCAATTGTCGATGTAAATACAATAAAAATAACAAATCATCAAATCCACAATATCTCATAGTCATAGTAAAAACATCCAATAATATAATGACCCGGATCACTTGCACACAAGTGTCCTCGAAGAATAAGTCTGCTCAATGCAAGCGAGAGCGGGATGTTACATACACCCCCTATTGTTTTAAACTTCGTCTCGAAGTTTCATAGTATGTAAGTGCCAAAATAAAGTGTACAACAATATCATATGTCTAGATATCAAACAAAAATGGAAATTGTTAACGGATATCATATGTGTCCTCCGAGGTCGCTGAGTGTGGACTATAGTTGTCCCACTAGACCTTGACCTGATCTACTGTTCGACATCGTAACTGTTGAATGTGATGGTCTAGGATGCGGATTGGATCCTATGTGAGAGAACCCTCGTCTGATACCTACAAGGAACTCATGTCAATAACATGTGTAGGATCACTAACATAATGTCTCAAAACAGATACGTGAAAAAATCGTGCATACACCTCAAAGAATTAGGCAAGGTTATTCGATAGGCCACGGGCCCCTTCTTTTTCACAATCTCGAAGGGTCCCATGAACCTAGGAGAGATTTGAGCACCCTTTCTAATGATAAAACTCTTATGCAATTTCACTCGCAAGAAGACTCAATCGCCAACTTCATAACTACAGTCGACACGATGCGCATCGGCATAACTCTTCCGTCGATCCTGTGATTCCTTTATCCTTTGTAGTATAGTTTTCATTTGGTCTTCCATCTCTTGGATCGCTTCTGGTCCCACCAGGATCCTATCCTCAAACCGATCCCAACTCAAAGTCATCTGACATGGTTATCTGTAAAGAAACTTGAATGGCGCCATCTTAATGGTGCTTTGATAACTGTTGTTGTATGCAAACTCTATGAGTGGAAATAACTCTTCCCAATGATTTTGTTGGTCCATAGCGTACATACACAACATATCCTCTAATATTTTTTTTGTTCTTTTGGTCTGTCTGTCTGTCTTCAAGTGATATGCGGTACTAAAGTTAAGTTGGCTTACCAAGGCCTCTTGGAAACTAGTCCAAAATCGTCCTATCAACACCAATCCTCTATCGAATATAATCCTCTTAGGCATGCCATGCAACCTCACAATCTCACTGATAAAAAATCTATCTATGTCAGGTGCCTGATACGTCGTACGCACATGGATAAAATGTGCACTCTTCGTCAGAGTCTCGACTACTGCAAAAATTGAGTCATGTCTCCTCGTCGTCAGTGGAAATCCAACAATGAAATCCATCAAAATGACCTCCCATTTTGATTATGGAATAACATGTGGTTGTAGTTATCCGACCGGATGTCTATGTTCAGCCTTCACCTGTTGACATTCTAGACATTTTTCCACGTAGTTGACTATGTTTTCCTTCATTCCTTTCCAGAAGAATAAGGGTTTAAGGTCTGCCCTCATCTTCGTGACTCCAGGATGAGCCATGTACACTGCTCTATGATCCTCGTTTAGGATCGAACTCCTCAACTCATTGTTGGGTGGTACGTAAATTTGACTTTTAAATCTCAATAATTCATCGATGTCCACATTAAATCCCTCAAATTTTAGTACCATCATTGTGTTTTATCCAATAAAATCCTTGACCTCTTTGTACCAATCATCGTCGTGCTATAAAGTTAGAATATTTTCATGTAGGTTTGTCTGAAGAGGCATCACCAAAAATATGTGTGGTCTCTGACTCAATGCATCAGCCACTCTATTCACTATTCTTTTTATGTAAGTAATCTCGAAATCGTACTCTCTAAGCAATTTCTACCAACATCGTTGTCGCGCGTTCAAATCACTTTGCGTAAAGATGTGTTGTAGACCACAATGGTCCGTTTTTAGTTCAAATTTTTGTCGGTCTCTAAACTCTCAAGGCATAAACATTGGCTAACAACTCCTAATAATGCGTCACATAGTTCTCCTCATGGCTTCTCAACTTTCTCGATATGCAAGCGATCACTCAATCGTCTTGCATCAAGACTCCACCTAAGCCTTCCTTGGATGCGTCAGTGCATACCAATAATTTTGCATCCATGTTAGGGACCTTTAGTATCGGTGTTGTCATCAACAACTCCTTGAGCCTCAAAAATGCCTCCATGCATTTCTTAGTCCAAACAAACTTCTTGTTCTTCTTATGCAATTCCATAATCAGATTTGCTATCTTCAAAAAACCCTCGACGAATCGTTGATAGTATCCCACTAAAACCATGAAGATACACACTTTTGGGACATTCGTTGGCATAGGCCATTCCATAATAGCCTCGACCTTTTTTGGATATACAATGATACCTTTGAAGAAGATGACATGCCCTAAGTAATGAATCTTTGATTGATAAAATGAGCATTTAGACATCTTCCCAAACAATTTGTTCTCTCGTAGACGTTGTAGTACCATGCGCAAGTGCTTGTCATGCTCCTCCATCATCTGAGAGTAAATCAAAATATCGTCAATGAATACTTGGACGAACTTGTCCAAGTATTCGCGGAACACTGCGTTCATCAAACTCATAAATACCCCTAGGGTGTTCGTCAATCCAAACGGTAAAATAGTAAATTTGTAATTTCCAAACATTGTCTTAAAGGCGGTCTTAGGGATGTCATCCTCCTTGATCTGTAAATGGTGATACCCTTATCTCAAGTCGATCTTTGAAAACACCGTCGTGCCTTTCATTTGATCAAATATATCGTCAATCCTTGGCAATGGATACTGGTTCTTGATCGTTGCCTTGTTTAATTGATGGTAGTCAATGCAAAGTCTCCATGGCCCATCCTTCTTCCATATGAAAATAATAGGCGTACCCCACGGTGACACACTTGGACATATAAGTCCTAGGTCCAACAACTCCTTAAGTTGCATTTTCAACTCCTGTAACTCAGGGGTCGACATCCGATAAGGCGTTCTCGCTATCAGTTCAGTTCCTTCTTTTAGGTCGGTGGTAAATTCGAATTCCCTCTCCGATGACATCCCCAATAACTCCTCGGGGAAGACGTTCGCAAACTCTCGCACCACCGGAAGGTTTTCTAGACCTTCCGCTATGCCGTTCTCGTTTAACGCAAGGATCGCATAAAGCTTACTTCCCTTGTGCGTTCTCTTTCATAGTTGCAAGGAAGAGATGAACCTCAGGGATAATCCCTGGTTCCGACCTACAATCATGTTTTTTTGCCCCTCTTCATTGACCAAGCTCAGTCTTTTCGTCTTACAGTCGAGTATCGCATCATGTGATTCCAACCAGTCCATACCAATCACGACGTCATAAGACCCCAAGGTTGTGACGTACAGGTTGACCCTAGTGAAAAAATCTCCCAGGTTAAGGCTACAACCCATAACCTTCCCTCCAACCTTCTGTTTGGCTCCTGAAGCCATTTCTACAAAGCTAAACTCGTCCTGTTTGAATGACTTTAACTTAATTATTTTTAGCGCTGCACCACAGATAAAACTCTCTGTAGCACCTAGATCTATCAAAATATTAAGGGTCTAGTTAGCGACGGTACCTAAAATCTCGAGCACAGTTGACTGGTGATCTGCCTAGTGGTTATTCATCGATGCATGAATCTGATGGACCTTGCCCAAATCTCCCACGGTAGTGGGTCCAGCTGATCCAGATGCTCTGGTCCTCTCCACTGGGAAGTCACATTGGCAATGTGGCTCTCCACATGTCCAACACCCTTTCTTCGGTCCAGTACTCATGGTACCCAAAGTAGAAGTTGATGGCCCACCAGCCTGGAACCCTAGTTTTTTCTGCTGAACAAGCCTAAACTACTTATGTTGCAGTCAACACTGCTATGGTGCTCTATAAGGAGTTCGTTGCGGAGGCGTTGGTCACTGAGGTGTAGTGGAAGTGGATCCTCTCTAGATGCCACAAAATCTTGGTGAATGTGTATTTGTTGTCTAATGCCGCAGCGCACCAGATGAAACCTGCCCCATTAGTCTTGTTGGAGTCCTTCTCTGACCCCCGCTGAAAATATCCTCCTCTGCTATGAGGGCCTTCTGGACAAAATCATGCAAGGTTTGAGGCATCAGAATCCTCACCTTTGCACAAATGTTGACGTTACGACTGAACATGAACTTGTTGACCTTAATTTTCTTGGTATTCATGTGTGGAGCATACTGAAGCAGCTCCATGAAATGGGCCTCGTACTCTGGCACCGTACGACCATGCTGTCGCAAGGCATTGAACTTGTTGAGCTAACGCTCAATGAATTCCTCAGATATATTCCTCTCCCGGAACTGTTCCTCTAACAGTTACCATGACACGTCTTTGACGACCATGTTTAATTGCGGTAGGAACGTCTTCCACCATAAAAGAGCGCTCCCCTTCAGTTGAAATACTGCCATGCAGACCTTCATGTTGGAGGTATAGTCACGAAGGGTAAATTACATCGCCATATTCTCCAGCCATGCCTCGGCGGCTGCATCATCTGGGGCACCAAAGAACTCGAGAAATTTGACCTTCTCAAGTTCGCAGTGAATGCTACCAGTACCGACCAGAGCGCACGGTGGACCCTCAGGAGGTGTTTGCACCGTGGCCCCATCTCTATCCAAACGGATGATCAGTGCCTCAGAAATCCTCTGAAAGGACCTCATCAGCCCAACCACGTCATCCACAACTATATGTTCCTTCCTGACAACTTGTTTGTCTCCCTGGGGGTTATACCCCTCAGGCGTGGATGCTACTGGGGGCATCGTGCCTCCTCCCCTAGCACCCTGTCGTCTGCCTCCGCAACGTCCTCTGACCATGATTACCTACACGAATATAAATCAATTTAATTAGCGACATTTTATAACCAATTATCTAATCAATGGAAGTCGTAGTGATCCCAAGTCGTGGGTCGAACCAGCTCCGATACCATATGTAACAACCCCCATCGTTATGAAAACATGTGATGCATAACAAGTGAATTTTTTTTTTTTTTTTTTAAAGGCAGGTAGTAACAACGAAAAACAGTCAGTCAACGCAAATCGATGACGAACACAATGCATGCAAGTCAGGCAACACACAACTTAACTACCCAGCATACTAACACATCATGCAGCTAGATGCAGCATACGCAAATCAATTAGACAAAATAAAAATGACTACCCGCTCGTCCTACCCTGCAAGGTTAGGACCTCCAAGACACATAAGCAATGCTCAAGCCCAGGTTCCCATCAATTTTGACCATTTAAAGTCTCAAGGCTAACGACTATTCTGAGGAACAAGGAGGTGTCTATGTCTCGCCCGACACACACAAGATCACGCCTACTAAGCTAAAAGACAAACTCAATCAATCCAAACACAACACCTTCGACGACCAGCCACAAGAACCTTCCTGGCGAGCGAGAGACAATCACAATAAATTTACAAAAACAAGTACAACCATAAATACAACAACATCCACATTGGGAGGCACGAGACCCTAAACCAGGTTTCATATGCGTTGTCGATCAACGAGCACAATGATTCGAACTTAAGAAATCATGACGCCATGGTGCGACAAGTGCACAAGAATCCCAAGTGCATTCAAATCTAAACCTTTAACAAACATAACCAACGCATCAAGGTACCAACTTAAACTGTCAGAGTCCTAATACATCAATATCTTGTCCATTGATAGCAACTTATGATGGAATTGAATAACATCTAAAATAATGTAGTTTCATTTATAGTATCTCATAAATTCTTTCATAAACTCCAAGAACTATACCTGAATCACTACTTTATTGAATCACTACTTGAATATCAAATTACATCCCTAGCACCAAACATAATAAAGTGTATGTCTTGTTGAATCAACTATTTATGTTAAGGATCTCTACTTTGTAAATCTATTCATACCCATAGTATCAAACATGGCAAGGTGCATCACTTTGTCAAATCACATTGTTTATGTTAGTTTCTCCCATTGTATCACACACCTATAAATATCTAAATTTCTTGAAAGGATTCTATAGAAAAAGTTTTTCCTAGAAACAATTTGTAGGCAATAAAACAATAATAACTTATATAAACCTTCTGCATAAAAATTAAAAAGACATCAAAAATTATTGACAAGGTCGTTGACGCTACAGTTTCATAATATATATAATTTGATGTGTTAACCTCCATAATAGACCCTGGCCATATTCCAGCTACAAAAATCCAAAAATAGTCTGAAATTACAGAAGTAACAATTATCTATGTGATAAGAGTAGAATTCGTTGTGTTATTGTTGCGCTACAAATACAGATAGTAAATAAATCTCCGTGTAGTTTTAATTTAAAATTTAGACAACAATATAATCCATGTGTATTAATAATTTGAATTTAGATAGAAAATAAAATCCCTGTTTCGTAATAATTGAAATTCAATCGCAATAAAAATCTCTGTGTAGTAATAATTGCAATTCAAATAACAATAAAATTTTATGTGTAGTAATAATTGAAATCGTTGTGCTATTCATTTCCAAAAAGGGGAAATCAACACCTGGAAAACCACTCACTTACGAGACAAATCGTTGTGCTGCAACGGATGACTGTTTAAGAGAAAAAATTAGGTGAAATAAATCTGAGGACGCGGCCACTCACCAAACCCAGGATTTCAATTTAATTAGTAATAAGACTCTTCACGTTCCAATTTGAAAACCTTTAAATTTGAGTTGACTAAAAAAAATGATGGCTTGACTTTAATGACATAAGGCAGAAATGTTTAGTTTACAAAAACCATGGGAGGCGCTAACTACAAGTGCTACAGCTGGAACGTTTAGCTTACATATATAATCTATTACATAACTTGCAAATGGAGTTATTTTACATAAATTAAACAATCTTATTTTGTAAAGGAGATCGAGGAATCACCACAGTTATTTGTAAAAGAGATTGAGGAATCGCTACAAATTTAACTGTAAAAGTAACAAAAAGGTATTTTGTAGTGGTGAATCTTTGCAATCACCCTTGTTTACCCAAGACAATCAATCTAGGTATGGGTTTAATCAATATAATATCCAATTTCTTGGGAGTAGTGTATATATATATATATAAGAACAACGTTGTACAATCACTACATATTTAATGCAATAGTGGCGACTTCGATTAATGCAATAGTCGGATGGATCCAAGTCAACAAGCATCCGTAGAACAGGCGAGATAGCTTTTAGTAAGTGAGCAATAATCACTAAGCTTTTATGTTTTGTAGGTTGGGTTTTAAAAATAAATGCAATTATGTAAAACAATACTCTAATTGAGAATGAATATAATTACTGACAGTAATTGAAATTTTCCTGTTGACAGAATTTAAGAATTCGTTGAGCATACCTTACCTGCAATCGATTATAGACTTAATTTCATTTGTTCATCACTCAGAGTTGCGGGATTAATTAAATTAGAATTGCCAACAGTTTGAATGGACATTCACGATCAAAGAAACCACATTGCCCTTGGCTCAGAAATTCGTAGAATAAACAAGAAACTGCCACTTGAGCGAAGGAGAAGGTTTCCATCTTGTTGTCCTATGCTCACGCTCCATCCCGCTTCATCTTGCCAACCACTGAGATCTCAGTACCGGTACCTCCCATTCAACACTGGGGGTACTCTTATTCCCCCTGATCCCCCTGAGCCGCAAAGGGGCCACACACATAATACCAAAGAATTATAGCTTCCCATATCGCCTTGTAAGGTTGAGCTACCACTCGTTAACCAAGCTGGGTACCCCATCTTCCATAAGAGAAATTCAGTCAAGATAAAATTTCGGCAGCATAACCTTACGCATACCAGACGTGATCCATATTCCTTCTCTGTCATCCTTTTTATAGAGTTTTCTTAGTCATTAGTTTCCCAAATATTCATTAGATTCCTTTTTCATTTATTTAATTAGGAAAAACCTCCCCCATACACATGTCGCCCAATCCCCTAGTTGCACCAGAAAATCAATTTATTAATTAATTAAATTTGCCCATTTCCCTCACCCACCTAAAAGTGTTCCCAAAAACACTCCTCGGTGTCCTTTTATTCCCTTACATTTCTTAAATGACTTACGCATTTCTTAAATCCTAGTTCAGTTCATAAATAGAAAGTTCCAAAGGCTAGATTCCTTACTAAGTTAGACATTCCCATTTTTCTTTAAGTTTCCCCCTTTTTCTTTTAACTAAAATAAGAATTAGAAAGTTTAGACAAAAACAACCATTTACCCTTTTAATAAATTTAATCCTCCATTTAAAATTTTTACTTTAGTAATTAAAGTTTGAATTTCTTACCCCCCCCCCTCTTGTTACAAGTCTACTTAGTTTTTCTTTGTTCACAAGTTCTTCTTCGACCTAGGTTTTAATTTCACTAGGTTGGGCGACAATTTTTAAGGGAACAATTTAGTTTTTAAACTTTACTAATACCATCATCTATTAATGTCGACCAGGTCCTAAGGAGACATAGTTTTCTAGGGCAACGTGCCCTTCAAGACGCACTATGTGCTCCAAGGGTGCCACTCACCTCTTGACTGAATTTGGTAGATGTCAAACCCTAGGAGTCAATACTTCATCAGGTGATCTTGTGGGAGACTAAGGGACTCTAAGGAATAAGGACCCTGCCTTATTGTGTGCCCCTTAGAATCATCATGAGTGACTGTCATAGTTTTCCCTCATGGCATCATGGGTATTCTCGAACTAGGTAATCGTTAACCTACAGTTCGAGCCACGATGGGAGTTCTAGTAGGTTGTGGCAAGGTTGCTGCCACATCTCTTCCTCAATGTCTCTGGTTGTTGTGCGTGACCCCTTTACTCCAAATGTGAGTTTGGTCGGCAAGCTATCATCAACCTGCATCCCTCAACGAAATATGTCAGCGATAACAATCAACATCATAATATCTAATCATTTGCACATATGTCACATCAACAACATTCAAACCCTAACAGTCCACTCCCTGACTCGATTTGGACTCCAAGGAGTTTCATCGATGCCTCGACATCCTCTAACGTCCAGAGTCCTACACACTCAGGAGAACCCAGTCAATAGCACATGTCAATGTAAATACAAAAAAAATAGCATATCATCAAATCCAAAATATCTCATAGTCATAATCAAAACAACCAATAGTATAATGACCTGTATCACTTGCACGCAAGTGCCCTCAAAGAATAAGTCCGCTCAGTGCGTGTGAGAGCGGGATGTTACAATGATAGTACACCCCTTTGAAGAGGTCATGGATCCCTTTCGCTTGATGATGTCATGATTTAGATGGAGGACATTGCACTTGATGACGATGATATGTTTGCTTGAGCTGACCTAGCAAATTTGATGATGAGGTGGCACCTTTTGATGAGAAGACATGACCTTTTGATGAGGAGAAATTAATTTTCTATGATGCATTGCACCTTTTTAGGAAAGACATTACCTTCGTGGAATTTACACCTCATTTTCGATATGACACCACCTTTATGATCCCTCTACACTCACATGTGTGACATTTATGGATGATGATTTCATGTTTTAGCATTGCATCTTCATTTTAGAGGCATTTTTGGGGGTCAAAATTAGACCTGTCCACATAACATCATGGATTTGTTATGTTTGATGGGATTTTAGAGGATATTATCTCCTTGAGGGGTAAAGTGCTTGGTTTCTTCATATAAATAGATGAAGTGATCCCTCATTTGTATCATTGCTACTTGTGGAGGATTACTACTGCTTGTCTACTTCTATATTTCTCTTTTAGCTATGGATGAATCAATTAAGAGTTGAAGGGATGATTTATGGTTTCTTCCAATTTCGATGGATGAATCATGATCAAGGTTTCATGGATGAACATTGATTTACCTAGTAAGTGTTCTTTCTAAATATTTGTGGATTTTTTTTATTGAATGTATGAAGTGTGAATGTGCTTATCAAGTGGTGAAAGTGCATTTTCCCTTGTGTTTTTCTTAAATAGATCTTATCTTGCAAACC
>JASDQU010310154.1:64178-77122 GCA_032191745.1 Picea mariana
CAGTATGATCAGATGTATTCACTACCCTTTCAGCCTTGAAAATTTAAAAGAACCTGGTCATGCTTAGAAGGTATGACCAAGTTGTCATTATTGCTTGGGGCCTTTGCTTCAATTCTTCTCTGACCTCCTTTCTCTTTTCCTTTTTATTCTCTTTTTCACAAATTATTTGAAGAATTCCATATCATTTGTGGACCAAATCACCATGTGCAGCTAATATCCAAGTCATAAGATGATTCCCATAAATTATGGGGTGATAACAAGCTCAACATGTCACTTGCAGGAATTGAACCCAGGGGGGAGGATAATAATCATTCCTCCCAACGACTCGAGCTAAACCTAACTGATGGTAAATGCATAATGAATTATCAAGAAGTATAAGACTATTAATGTTTAGTTTTAGTTCACTTAGCCTTAGGCATGGATGGTTTCACTCTTTTCTTTTTAGTTTGGTCAGGCTTTGCACATCGTGTTTGGGTTAGTAGGGATAAATGGTTTTTAGATTGACAATATTCCCTAGGCTATTAATACCCAAATGACATAGTTATGGCAATTATTATGACTAGTACAATGCCAAACAATATCTTAGTAGAAGGCAATTAGGTTTAATCTAGCCTTCTTTGGCTCGTTTAAGACTCGCCATATTTTTGGCCTTTGGGGAGGCTATCCCCGGATCAATTTTGAGTTTTGAAAACTTCCCATATCATAAATTATGTGTTTAGGCTTATCACATCATATTTCATGAGATCATTAGAGAAATTTTGAGGTCAAAATGGGCATCAAAACAAAAAAATGCATTATAAACATCAATTTTAAAAGAACCAATAGTATTCAAGATGATGTGTGAACCATAAAGGTAAATAGTTTTGGAGGGAAAGAAAAAAAACTATTTTATTCAATCGTATTGTTGACTTATCTCCTTATATGTTTACTTAAATTTCAAGTGTAGGCACTTTTTGGATATGGAATTAAATTTTGCATCTATCGAGTGCCCACTCTGCATACTTTTGATAGACCCACCTTGACATAAACTAGAAATACATGAAAAATGTAATTTTTTTCATGTATTTCTAGTTTATGTCATTGCGGGTCTATGAAAATTATGCGGAGTGGGTACTCAATGGATGCATAATTTAATTCCACATACAACAAGTGCCTACGCTTGAAACTTGAGTAAACCTATAAGGAGATAAGTAGAAAATAAGATAAAAAATAGTTTACTTTTTTCCCTTTGAAAATTCATAACTCTTATTTTATTATTTTCCTTAGGAGGCCCATTTTAGACCTCAAAATTCCCAATGTCAATACTAATGAGATGCAATGATGCTAGATCTATAATCCTTTATTACACTTGTGCAATATAACCTTACATTCATTGAACCCCTGGAACTCTTGAGAGATCCCTATATTTATAGGTTTTCTCTAAAGAGTGCCATGCATGGGAAGTGAAGATGCTTCCCAAGTTTGGCCATGCAATTTCCTCTTTAACTCTGGTACTTCATCACAACCAGCAAAAATGTGATATTTTGAGCCTTTTTTAATATTTGAGTGTGCATGGTTACTACTAGATAGTGTAGTTTCATGTGTTGGTGATGTACATGAATACTACATGAGTATTTAAGTATTACTGGCATAGATTATGCATCCTATAGAATTGAGGTGTCACACACTCATAAGTTTAGTCAACTGCATGGTTTGACTTTGATCCTACATAGATAATTCAACCATTTGTTGTAACTTGATGCTTCATTGTATTAAAATCCAAACATAGATGATGCGTTTTGACAAAACCTTTCATTTTTTCAAGTGGACAAAAATGGTGTGATAACACACAACTACAAGCCTCATCAATAATGACAAGGCATCCAATTCTTCCCAATTGTTCATCCCTATTTCTAGGGTTTCTTTAAATCAAATTTTATGATCCTCCTTAGAAATATAGTGTGTCCTACCCCACTTAACCAAATAACACCTTGGCATGCCCCATCAAACTATCCCCATGAATATTATTTATTGATATTGGGGCTTATAACCACCCTTGGAATTGTTATCTTATCTAGTTTCTAGACCCCCCTCATAAGAATATTTGATATGGTATATATTAGGTAATACTTACTTACTTTGAAAAATCATTTCATTTATCGTTAGCCACAATGCACAAAGCACTATGCAAGGAAATCCCTTTGCTCCCTTATTGATTTATGCTTAAGCCACATGTCCAAGCAAACCTTAATGGCACTTCCTTTCCACTTTCCTTTCCCTCTTACCATCTTCAAAGATTCTTCACAAATTGTTGTTGCAAAAGGACATTCTATTTATAAGGGTGATGTGAAATCATCATTGTTTTCACAAACAATACATCTTCTCGGTCCCTGCCAAGCTCACTTTTACAATTATCCCAAGTTATGATTTTATTTGTGGGAGCTAACCAAAGAAATATTATCATTTTTAATGGATCTTGTATTCTCTAGGTAGACTTCCACCATTACTTTTGTTCCCCTTTTTCTTCATTCAAAAACTTTTATTTGTATCCTATCTTAGCAATGTATCTTCCATATGATTGTTTTTACCATACTAGCTCATCATCTTCTACCTTAATTCTCATTGCACTATGTTTGAGACTTTGCACGTATTGGGTCCAAATATATGTTTCCTCCCCTCAATGTCCCAACCTATTTGTTCCTATCCATCCTTGATTCTAGATAAATGAGTCATATGGATCTTTGTCCTATGCCAAGAAGTGAATACCCTGCATATTTAGAGAGTTTATTATTGGCTCTAGTAATCTAAAGTTTTTAGTACTACTTTGTTATGACCCAAGGGGGGAATATATAGGGTACATGGTATGTACTTTTGTTTTGTTATGCTAATTTAAGCATTTGGTTCATTACATTTGGTATGAGAGCACAACTCCAAGATAGATAAGTTACACAATAACTCAAATAATAGGAGAACCTCCTACAAATAACCAAATACATTTGTACATCACAATTCGCATGTCTACAATAATGAATACATGATCTCTATATATACATATTCACACCCACACTTGAGGCCCCTTTATTATTAGGTCGACCCTATTACATATATATTTACACATTACATGTATATTTAGCCCCATATATGCCCCCACTTATGGTCATATCATATACATATAACCCTATATATTCCTCCCTTGGGTCATAACATACCTACCCAGGTGTTGACAAGCCAAAATGGCTTGGGTCAACAGTAAGGGAGAATGCATGATGGATATCCCCAATTAAACTCGCTCTCGTTTAGGGTAGCAAACTCTGACCAATATGTGGGCCCAATTGCCACTAAATTGTTTAGTAGAATAAAATAAAATAAAATCTACTCTAACAACTATTCTACTTCTAAATATGGTTAGTGAAAACAATGCTTATGTTATTATATATAATTGATAATATAATCTACCATGGTCAAGAGCTAGTCTAAAAGGCTAGATATAGTTGAGAATGTATTTCTAACCACAAGAAATAATTCACACAGCTAACAATATGTGAAACCAACAATGAAATCAAGATAGTATATAAAAAAATATTTCTAAAAATGGAACATTATCACTGTATCTGATAGCAACCATGACACCATTAGCTACAGTAAACCATACACACAGAAAATGTTCATATTCAATATCATTCACATAACCAATAAAAATCAATTGAAACTGAAGAGAAATCCCAAATAATATTCAAATACCATCAAGGGCTGCAAAATTGTCCTTCTATCCTTTATTCCATGCAATAAAAGTATTACAATAGTTTGTCCTCCCCAAAATTCCCCCTCCTCTATTACAAAAGCTTTATTTTATAGAACGAGATTGGCCTTTTGTCTTCCATAACTATTCATGTTGCAGTTATGATTGTTCTAATCTACCTTTACAAATTGTATTTTTCTTACATTTTAAATCTCCCTTTTTATGACAAAATAGGGAGATGTTACAATAACCAATTTAACTACTTATATAACATTACGGAGAATTTTCAAAAAATAAACTTTTTCTATAATCAGTCCATAACGCATGGGCCTTGGAAAGTTCTTCCACATGAGCCAGCTTCATTCTTTCTATCTGCAACTCCTTGTCATAAAGCTTCTCAGCAGCATCTCATTTGAGATCCTTACGCACTCTCTGAATATAGGCATCAGAGAGCGGCTATTTTTTTTGGATTTGCAAGGAAGTTGTTCAAAATGTCTTTGTTGGCTTCACTAAGCTGAGTAATTGTTTCTTTATTGTTTTCTCGACTCCGCTCTACCTCTGCAATTCATAGTTTGTTGGGAACTATCTAGTTCAAATCTTCCATCATCGACATACCGAACTACTCCATAATCTCATAAGTTGAGTTCCATAATCTGAAACATGACCAAGTGGCTATCCTAACATTCTCATCAATTTCTTCACATGATGCCTTCCATGTATCTAACAAAACTTGATTTTTTCTCTTTTCCCCATGTTCAAACCTTGGGAGATATGAAGGGGCATCTTAATATTGTTTATACCAGTCTACAACCTCATCAAAGGAATTTTGGGAAGCTTTCCTTTTATCTAATTGAACCTCCACCTGATCAAATAACTTAGTCAAATAGTCATGGTATTGTTGTATTTCATCCAATTTCGTGAAGAATTGCTTCTGAGCCTCCCTCATATTTTCATTTTCTACGAGTGCTTCTCCCTTTACAGCTTATGAGTCAATTGTGAATTTGTTTCTCTCATTCAATTGAGCCTCGAAAGATTGAAATTTTCCTCCATACTCTTTGATTTGTAGTTTTTACTGCTCAAAGATAGTGATCTTTTCTTCATGCTTTGTTTGTAGCCTTTCAATATGTTTTTTATGTTCCTTCATCAAGGCCTTCAATTCAACGTCATGTTGTTGACCTTTCTTAATGGCTCATTTCCTAAATTCATGCTCTATTTGAGTTCTTTGTTGCTTAATTTGGTCGTCCATAACTGATACCTTCATTTTATATGTATCCAATGTGGCATTAGGCTCATTAACAGTGATGGAATTGGAACTACAAAGGAACTCAAAGTATAAGTTATATCTATTGCATTTCTTTGAGGATCCTAGTTGCCAATATTCCACAAAATCATTTGGTTTGATGATTCAAATTTTTGCCTCTTTGATGCTCTTTTACCAATTCCCCTACGAGATTTGTTGAAAAAGTAATCCCTCGGGGATACGACAACATCATTAATGTCAAACATTTGTGAAGAGGGAGAGGAAAAAACACTAAGCAAAGTGGAATGTGGAGTACCAGGATTGATAAGATAATTAAGTGGTGTAAAACTTTGTGTTGTGCTTGGACCAATTCCTTGACTTAGTGAAGGAACAGTCTTCTCAGCCTCTTCATCCTTAGCCTTCTACAATTGTTTTTGCTTGATTCTTTCTACTTCAACTACCTCTTCTTCTCTTTACTTGGATTCTATTTCTTCTTCCCTTTTTTCCTTTCTTCCTCTTCCTTTTTCTTTTCCTCTTCATCACTTTAAACTGCTTTTTCCTCTTGTTTCTTTTTCATCTTTAGTTGCTTCTCTACCTCCAGGGCCTTCTTTGTAAGTTATTTTTCTTTAAGGGCCTCAACTTGCTTCTTAGTTGCATCCTTCTCTTACTCGTCTGCTAATAGTTTTCCTCTTTCGATACTGACCATTCTTCTTTTTTCCTCTTTAACAACTTGCATTCTTTCTTGTTCCTCACTGTCCTGGATATTAGCCAATACCTCTTCATATGACATAGCTACCTGAAAGATAACATTTATAGTACTAGTATTATGGTTGTAAGAAGGGGCTAATCCCACAACTTTAATATGTTCTTCAATAATACCCCTTGGGTCATGCCTCCTATTAATTCTTGTACATAGACTGGGCTCTTTGAGGGTTGTGGCTTCTTTTCTTGTGTGAGGGTCATTCAATAATGAAAATATTCCCACTTTGATAGGGAACCTTGGCCATGTATTTTTCTCATGTATAGATAGAAATGAGGTAATCCCTTTATCAACAATTTGATGGGCAATTTCCCTAATGACCATTCTATCAGGGAGACACTCGAGAAGTAAGTGTGGGGTAGAGGTACATTCAAAAATATTGATGTAGGTGTAATGCTTCTCCATATATTTGTCCCCTATATCCTTGATGGTCTATATGGCTTCTTTGAGAGTCTGAGGGTCAATTAATTAAACATAATATAAAATAAAGGAGCCAATAAGTTATCATAGATATCATAAAAATACTTCTTAAAATTACATTCCCATAACTCTGAACAATACACATGTATAGGAGGCATGTTGGGTTTCTAGTTCCAACTTATTAAAGAAAAATAATTTGACGAACAAACAACATCAATTAAAAACGCAGACATATAAAAACTTGAATTTTTGTTTCATGGTGCTTCTTTGATAGCTTTGAGAAGGTTTATAGATAAAATTTGGGCCCAATTGAATGCTTGACCATATTTAACTACTTGGTTTGCTAACGGTATCCACTCAAGATTGAAGTGAGTGCAACCCTCTTCACCATATAGTCTGCAAATCATGACTGCCAAGAGTTGATATGGTTCCTTGAAGTACTAGACTTGGAACAATTGATTAGCCTTTTCTGTGAAGGATTTATGATCACCCCACCATTCTCAAAGTAACTCTACCAAATTGGGGTTTTCACCTTTGAATGCATCCAAAAATGGTCTATTTAGAAGTACTTTTGGTCGCCACAACTTGTACATTATGTGAATATCATCTGATTATATCGAAGCTACATGAGTTCTTGCCTCATTCACTATGGAAGTTGTACTTAGCTCCAAATGCAAGAAAATATATTGAACTATGTCATTATAGGGCATAATATCAGGTTTGGTGGTGATGGCATAGAGCTCACTCTTCTTGTTGTTCTGATAAACTACGAGATCTTCATCATCCATGTGAAAATCCTTGTCGACAAACATCATGTACATTTCATTCCAATTATGACACCCTTTGATTCCATTGAAAGGATTTGTGTCTGATAACAACATGGCATTAGAGTCATTTCCCTGGGTAAAAGCCTCCTCGACAACAACTTGCCCCTTTTAAGCTTGAGATATTGACTTCTTAGCTCTTGAGGTCCTTCAAAATTCAAAGTGTGTCAAGGGTTTCATAAAAGAAGTAACTTTACTATTATTCTCAAACTGGAAGGAAACAACATAAGATTAGAGCTTTTAAAATCACTCTACCTTTATTATGGGCAAATTCAACAAGGGGATCTTTGATAGTTTGGGAGATGGATTGGAAAAATATGATTTCACTCTTTGCTTCAACAAAAAAATTGAAAGATAGGAAATGAAAACCATGTGAATCAATTTTATATAATGAATTCACCAACCCCCTACCTTGCAATTAATGCATTCAAAATTAACAGCTCATAACGGGTAGGAAAGGTATGAAGGCCCTAATGGCATCAGAAAAACCTAATCGAGCACAACTATTATGATCATTAACTTGGAATCCCAATATGTTGAGTATGATGCAATGAATGAAGATTGGTAAAGGTTGATTAGATTACAAAAATGGGATCGTTAAAATGAAAACCCGATCAAGATTTCCTGAGGTGGTATATCGAGAAGACACTCTATTGGGAAAAATCTTGATGTGATGTTTCTAATATTATTATACACATCCAAAGAGAGAGATATGATAAGGAACATTGAGTGAAGAGTTTCAGGGAAAGATCCATTGTTGATAGAACTACATATGTTGGACCCAATGAAACGAGTCTGAAGCAACTTCAGACAACGACGATCAGGAAATTATAAAACATGGTTAATCCAATATTCTAAAGTGTGCAACATGACAGTGTGATTCCAACAAGGTTCATAGTTATGCTATATGGAATGAACCGATATAGGTAGCAAAACTTGATCAGGGAAGGCGAATGTAAATCGATTCATAATATAAGTCACAAACAAGGAGAAATTGAAAGGATTACTAAATCTTCAAACACTCCACCTAACTTTTAGCAATCAATCAATATTGAAATGTAAATAAAAATCAAATCAATATTAAGGAAAAAGAGTTTCCATCCTGTGTTAAAACCATAATACTACTAGGATCCAACGAACTACTCCTTTGAATCATAATCAATCTATAAAATTTAGAAGGTGGAGCGCATTTAATTTTCCCACAAAAGGAAAATTTAATGGGATTTGTTGTAGGAACAACACCAAGATCCCATCCTATTCTCACCTTGGTCCCACTTCCCACTTTCTAAGCCAACTAGTTTCCCACAAGTGGGAGATATTTTACTAATTCCTTCCATGATATGAAAGCTCTTGTCTTATTTTCCATTTGTAGTCTTATCCAATACTTAAGATATAGAGGTTCAATATATTTATGTACCATCACTTACTTATATAGGCCCTCTTCTTTTATTAGCCTCCAAAGACTCTTACCCACAAATTCTTGACCAAAATAATGTATATTATTTAAACCCCATATCCCAGCTTCTTTAGGTTTAGCTATATTTTTCATTTTTCTAAAGGAATGCCTTCCTTTCTCTTTTCCCTATCCTTAAAAAACTAAAAAAAAAAATTCTTATTTTTTCCAACGTTACTTTGGGATATATAGCGAGCAACCATACATGACAATTGCCTCCAAGATTTATTTCTCTATAATCAATATTCCTCCTTTACAAATCCCACATATAGCACTAGTTTGTCACTCTATTTTCTATTTTTTCATAGAGCCAATTCCAATCCTTAAACATGTAGTCATTGGGCTTCAACATGAATCTAAAATACTTCACTCCATTACCAAAAGAGAATACCTTAAAAGTGAGGATTTGAATATTTATCTAAATCTAAATTTTTGAATAAGATATTTGATTTGTTGGAATTTACTTACATCCCTATTGTTGTATAGTATAGTTCTAGAATCTCCTTGTATTTTTTTTATTCCCTCACACAAATTAAACCAAATAAGCTAACATCATCAACAAATAATAGGTGAGACAAATATTAGGACCTACCTATTTGTATTCCTTTTATAGAACCTTTCCTTTTATACTTTTTAACTACCCTACATAAGCCCTCAGTGGCCAACAAGAATGAAAAAGGTGACATGGGACAACAATGTCTCAATCCCCTCATAGGTGTAAATGATACTAAAGATAGACATCCCATTATCCAGTTTACCATTTGAAGATTTCTCCCAATATGATTTTAGTAGGAACCTCAAATGCATCCAGCTTACCCTATCATATACTTTTGATAAGTCTAATTTGAGAAGCATAACTCACATTTGATCTATTTTATGGAATGCAAACCCTCTTGAGATACCCCTACTACATCATGGATTTACCTATTATGTAAGAACCCGAATTGTTCTTGATAGATGGTGTCTGAGAAGACCTTCTTTACCTTAGAGGCTATTATCTTAGCAAATATTTTGTAAACTATATTGCACAAGGAGATTAGCATGTAGTTGTTAAACTCTTTTGGATTGTTCTTCTTAGGTATGAGTGATATGGAGTTCAATTTGATGGAACCAGACACTTTGCATGATATTCTAGATTCCTCCACCACGCTCAGTATATTTTCCTCCATTAAATCATAAAACCCCAAATAAAACTCTACTATCCAACCATTTAGATCTCGACGTTTTGAATTCTAAAAATATTTTGTCGCTACTTTGAGTTCTTATTTTGGTACTTCATCTCCCATATCTTCATTTTTCTCTTAATCCATGAATTCAGGGAAGTAGGATGTCATTTTAATTATTTCCTCTATATTTCTCCTATATGGTTCAATGTATAACTTTTGAAAGTGTGCTACTCCCAACTTTGCAATGTTTTGAAATCTTCATACTTTTATTCCTTCCTCCTTCCTTATCTCCCAAATGCTACTAATGTTTTTTCTATGCATTACATAGTTTTGGAAGAACTCAATGTCGTCATCCGCTTCTCCTAACCAAATTACCCTACTTTTCATTCTCCATTTTGCTTCCTCATGCTTGAATAACTTTATTTGTCTCTCCTCCAAAGTCTTTAGAAACTTCCTTACTCTTAAAAAATTCTTTTACATTTTGATTAAAAATATTTACAATTGGAACCTCAACCTCCTCTAAATATTTTCATGAATTTTGAAAATTAAGTTTTCCCATTCTTATGTAACCCTCTTAATTTTTTTGAGGCTTTCTGCAAATTCGAACACGATCAAGTTCTCATTAGATCAATCATATATTTTCCAGTTATGAATAACCAAGTTTTTGAATTCCTCAATCTCCATCCATTTTGGATGGAATTTAAAAGGACCTAAAGGTTTATTCCCATGCTTTTATATTTGTAGAAAGACTAGGAGTTGATTTGAAGAGCCACCTCCCACCACCCAAGATTTGATACAGCCTTAGTGAATTAAGAACTTTTCTTGAAGATAGAAAGTATGGAGCTTATTTCCTTTAAAGCTTCACTTGATGCTTCAGGTAACAATTATAATCATAGCTATTGAAATTTTGAATGCTTACCCTTTGGCTCACTTGGTTTGTCTCACTTAAGCATCGTATCACCTATATGAAATTATTGATTTATAACTGAGTGTTTTTCAAACCACCTTTTAACAAATTTTTTATGGGCTGCAAATTTTTATTTATCTTTTTCACGCTCCTCTTCTAACTTGAGTAAGGTGTCAATTCTATTATGGAGGATTGAGGAACTCTGCCCCCTAGCTGATTGGGATAGTTGAATAGAAGGAAATAAAATGCTTGAAGGAAGGATGATGTCTTTTCCATACACCGGAAAATAAGGAGATATACCTAGAGAAACTTTAGGAGCAACTTGATTTGCCCATAGAGCATCAGGAAGAGCATTATGCCAGTTCTAATGATGTTCAACTGCAATATTTTTTAGAATTTGAATGAGGTTTTTATTTGTGGACTTAGCTACACCATTACCCCGAGGATAATAAGTGGTTGAATATCGAATGATGATTCCTTTAACAAAGGCATATTCAATGAGTTTTAATGAAGAAAAATATGATGCATTATCAAGCATTAGAACAAAAGAGATACCAAAATTGGTTATGAGGTGTTGTTCTAGAAACTACATGATTGCACTTTCATTCACCCAAGTCAAAGAAATGGCTTCTATCCATCTAGTGAAGTAATCCATTTTTGTTAAAATGTACATGTGTTCCATTGAAGAGTTAGGATTGATTTCACCAATAATTTCTAATCCCCATTGCTTGAAAGGTGTATCAATTGTCACTAGTTGTAGAGGAATAACATGCTTTTTGTCCTTTCCAACACACAATTGATAGACCTTACATTTCTTGGTATAAGAGCGGGCATCTCTTAAAAATATAGGCCAATAACAACCAACTCTGAGTATCTTATGGGTTGTGTTTTCTCCCGAAAAGTGTCCACCATCTATCCCATCATGCAGATCTTTCAGAATTGTTTCAACATCATAATTTTTAGTACTAATACTCCATCATAATTTTTTCTAAATAGGACACCATCAATCAATCAATATTGAGTAGATTTTAATGTCAAAGATCTTCTTTTCTTTGAATCTATGGAAGTGGGACTTGGTCCATGTTGTAAGTAATATTTCATTTCATAATACAATGAATAAGTGTTGGTTGGAATGTACATTACCTCATTCCTTTAGACAACAAAATCATTATCCAAATATTCATTTTCTTTTTTAACGTGATATTGAGCTTCAACAAAAAGTTTACATAGACTTTTCCATTTAACAATGTTTGCAGGCCTAATCTTAAGATCATACCCTTGCATTGTTTTCATCCAATTGCCCCTTATTTCCCCAACTATTCATGTACCAATAATGATCTTACACTTGGGTGGGGGACAATGAATTATGTGTGGTTCTTAAGGATATAGAGTCCATTGTTTTATAGTCTTAACCGCAACATAGGCTTGTTTGTCAATAGTAGGGTAGTTTAGTTTATCTCCTTGTTGTTGGACATTGGGTTCAATGATTCTCGTTAGTTTTGTGACATGGGTTAACCCCCTCTCATGGATCCTAACTCTGACGATTGTGGAAGAGACTAATGCCTGTTGGTTTTGGTCTAACAAGAATCGTAGTCCAACAAATGATATTAGAGCAATAGGTCTCAAGTTCAAAACTCATTCTAATGACAATCGTAGTCCAACAAATGGTATCAAAGCGACAGGTCTTAAACTCAAAACTTGCCCGACATGCGTTGTGGGGGGAGATTGTTGGATGTTGGGTTTAGCGCTTCTCGCGAGTTTCGTGGCATGGGTTAACCCCCTCTCGTAGATCCTAACTCTGAGGATTGTGGTGGAGACTAAAGCTTGTGGGTTTTGGTATAATGACAATCATAGTCCAACACTTGTAACCCTATATTCATGAAGGAGTTTGGAAACTCATTGTTTTTATGATGTTTCAAAGTAAGGATAGCAATAAGAAAGTGATTTGAAGAAAAAGTATATAAAAAGAAATCACTTTCAAAATCAGGGCTATGTAAAGTTGGGGAAGCAACAATATCTCATTTTAATTTCTCAATGGCTTCCTTTTCCAATGAACCCCACTTGAATTGTGCATCCTTTTTTATCAATTCTTGCAAAGGTTTTTAATCTATCATGTTCAGAAACTAGAACTTGGTTATATCTAGAAAACCTATCTAACAAATAAAACATTTCAAAACTAGAAACTTATTGCAATATTTTTTACATGGGAGAGACCAAATAGATGTCTTTTTCAAATGCCTGGTTTAAATTTATGAAATCCATGCAAATTCTGATTTCCCTAATTTTCATACAATCAGGGACCCAAGCAGCGTGGAAAACAGGGAAAATGATTTTAGCATTAAGTATTTTTTTTAATTCTTTATGTACCAATGGTTAATAGGATGCATCTTTCAAATTTTTTGTTGAAAAGGCTTAGATTATTTTTTTATTAGGATGGTATGTTGAATTAATATTTT
>JASDQU010310154.1:84452-98422 GCA_032191745.1 Picea mariana
TTGGTCCCAATTCTCACAATTTTTAGGTCCTGAACTTTTCACATGTTTTTGAGGATTTCCTATCTATTTTCACCCCAAATACACCCATGTGCGGGGATTTGACTCAATATTTTTATTTTATTTCAAATGAGATAAGGAAGACTTAAAATTAACAAAATGAGAAAATTTATACTTCCTTGGCAAGATTCCCCTTATTTTCGACAACTTAGATTCATCCAACTCAAAGATTTTGTTGAGCCCTAATTTCATGCTAGGGTTAAGGTTCTTGCATATTAAGGTTTTTTCCTCTTTAGATTTTCTTAGAATTTGTAAAAACAATTTTAGCCTTTGACAATTGATTTTTTTCAAATGAGTTTAACTAACACATCTCTTCTTAGAGATAAGATACCACCATTCTAGCTAGTTTGTATTTCTTTGCATATTGCAATATTTTTTCTATTTCATTCATTAATAGAGTTTGGGTTTCACTATATTACTATTCTCTTTGCAATATCTGTGTATTATTTCACTTAATATTTCTATCTTCATTTCATTCTCAACATAATCCATATCATTTTTAATGCACTGAGTTTAAACTTCAATGTTCAATGAATATTACAGATGGAAATTTAGTAAAGTGTGTCTTTTGTGTCTATATTTTTCTAATGAGTTTTGCATGTGAATTGGGGACATCGACAACAACAATGGGTTGACACAAATAGGTTTTGTGCATGTTTGGGAGACCAGAGACAAGGAGAGGGCTATGTTTCCTCATTTGATTACTATTGAGACTCGCCTCCTTTTGAGGTATGTTAGTCTCCTCAATTTTTTTGAGAATAATAAATACTTCAAGAGGAACCATAATTTGTCATGCCAATTAATCCATTGATGTGACCATCATAGAAAGGCATTCAAGGTTGGTCCTAACTGTTGACCCAAAAATATTCTTTGGACTCAACATTTTATTTTACATTTCTAATCTTTCGAACTCAATAGGAACTTCACTTTGAGTAGCCTTTCAAACTCCAATTCCGGTCAAAGAAGGTGTTAGGATTCATCATAATTATGACTCTTACCCCATTAAAGAGTGTTAGAGGGTCATATTTAGTGGGTATTATAGATGTATAATGACTTTTTTTCCAAGTTACAAAGTCTGGGAAAACCCTCGGGTACTTCCCCTGATTTCAAGGATGGTACTAAGGGTAAACACTAGAATATTTGGGGCATTAGGTCGGTCAACAAAAAGGATTGAAGACATTATAATAATATACATGTTATGAGCTCAACATGTCACTTGCAGGAATTGAACCCGGGTGGGGAGGATAACAATCATTCCTCCCAACGACTCGACCTAAACATAACTGATGGTAAATGCATAATGAATTATCAAGAAGTATAAGACTATTAATGTTTAGTTTTAGTTCACTTAGCCTTAGGCATGGATGATTTCACTCTTTTCTTTTTAGTTTGGTCGGGCTTTGGACATCGTGTTTGGGTTAGTAGGGATAAATGGTTTTTAGATTGACAATATTCCCTAGGCTATTAATACCCAAATGACATAGTTATGGCAATTATTATGACTAGTACAATGCCAAACAATATCTTAGTAGCAGGCAATTAGGTTTAATCTAGCCTTCTTTGGCTCGTTTAAGACTCGCCATATTTTTGGCCTTTGGGGAGGTTATCCCCGTATCAATTTTGAGTTTTGAAAACTTCCCATATCATAAATTATGTGTTTAGGCTTATCACATCATATTTCATGAGATAATTAGAGAAATTTTGAGGTCAAAATAGGCATAAAAACAAAAAAATGCATTATAAACGTCAATTTTAAAAGAACCAATAGTATTCAAGATGATGTGTGAACCATAAAGGTAAATAGTTTTGGAGGGAAAGAAAAAAAAAACTATTTTATTCAATCATATTGTTGACTTATCTCCTTATATGTTTACTTAAATTTCAAGTGTAGGCACTTTTTGGATGTGGAATTAAATTTTGCATCTATCGAGTGCCCACTCTGCATACTTTTGATAGACCCACCTTGACATAAACTAGAAATACATGAAAAATGTAATTTTTTTCATGTATTTATAGTTTATGTCATTGCGGGTCTATGAAAATTATGTGGAGTGGGTACTCGATGGATGCATAATTTAATTCCACATCCAACAAGTGCCTACACTTGAAACTTGAGTAAACCTATAAGGAGATAAGTCGAAAATAATATAAAAAATAGTTTACTTTTTTCCCTTTGAAAATTCATAACTCTTATTTTATTATTTTCCTTAGGAGGCCCATTTTAGACCTCAAAATTCCCAATGTCAATACTAATGAGATGCAATGATGCTAGATCTATAATCCTTTATTACACTTGTGCAATATAACCTTACATTCATTGAACCCCTGGAACTCTTGAGAGATCCCTATATTTATAGGTTTTCTCTAAAGAGTGCCATGCATGGGAAGTGAAGATGCTTCCCAAGTTAGGCCATGCAATTTCCTCTTTAACTCTGGTACTTCATCACAACCAGAAAAAATGTGATATTTTGAGCCTTTTTTAATATTTGAGTGTGCATGGTTACTACTAGATAGTGTAGTTTCATGTGTTGGTGATGTACATGAATACTACATGAGTATTTAAGTATTACTGGCATAGATTGTGCATCCTATAGAATTGAGGTGTTACACACTCATAAGTTTAGTCAACTGCATGGTTTGACTTTGATCCTACATAGATAATTCAACCATTTGTTGTAACTTGATGCTTCATTGTATTAAAATCCAAACATAGATGATGCGTTTTGACAAAAAAATTCATTTTTTCAAGTGGAAAAAAATGGTGTGATAACACACAACTACAAGCCTCATCAATAATGACAAGGCATCCAATTCTTCCCAATTGTTCATCCCTATTTCTAGGGTTTCTTTAAATCAAATTTTATGATCCTCCTTAGAAATATAGTGTCCTACCCCACTTAACCAAATAACACCTTGGCATGCCCCATCAAACTATCCCCATGAATATTATTTATTGATATTGGGACTTATAACCACCCTTGGAATTGTTATCTTACCTAGTTTCTAGACCCCCCTCATAAGAATATTTGATATGGTATATATTAGGTAATACTTACTTACTTCGAAAAATCATTTCATTTATCGCTAGCCACAATGCACAAAGCACTATGCAAGGAAATCCCTTTGCTCCCTTATTGATTTATCCTTAAGCCACATGTCCAAGAAAACCTTAATGGCACTTCCTTTCCACTTTCCTTTCCCTCTTGCCATCTTCAAAGATTCTTCACAAACTGTTTTTGCAAAAGGACATTCTATTTATAAGGGTGATGTGAAATCATCATTGTTTTCACAAACAATACATCTTCTCAGTCCCTTCCAAGCTCACTTTTACAATTATCCCAAGTTATGATTTTATTTGTGGGAGCTAACCAAAGAATTATTGTCATTTTTAATGGATCTTGTATTCTCTAGGTAGACTTCCACCATCACTTTTGTTCCCCTTTTTCTTCATTCGGAAACTTTTATTTGTATCCTATCTTAGCAATGTATCTTCCATGTGATTTTTTTTACCATACTAGCTCATCATCTTCGACCTTAATTCTAATTGCACTATGTTTGAGACTTTGCATGTATTGGGTCCAAATATATGTTTCCTCCCCTCGATGTCCCAACCTATTTGTTCCTATCCATCCTTGATTCTAGATAAATGAGTCATATGGATCTTTGTCCTATGCCAAGAAGTGAATACCCTACATATTTAGAGAGTTTATTATTGGCTCTAGTAATCTAAAGTTTTTAGTACTACCTTGTTATGACCCAAGGGGGGAATATATAGGGTACATGGTATGTAATTTTGTTTTGTTATGCTAATTTAAGAATTTGGTTCATTACATTTGGTATGAGAGCACACCTCCAAGATAGATAAGTTACACAATAACTCCTTAAATAATAGGAGAACCTCCTACAAATAACCAAATACATTTGTACATCACAATTCACATGTCTACAATAATGAATACATGATCTCTATATATACATATTCACACCCACACTTGAGGCCCCTTTATTATTAGGTCGACCCTATTACATATATATTTACACATTACATGTATATTTAGCCCCATATATGCCCCCACTTATGGTCATATCATATACATATAACCCTATATATTCCTCCCTTGGGTCATAACATACCTACCCAGGTGTTGACAAGCCAAAATGGCTTGGGTCAACAGTAAGGGAGAATGCATGATGGATATCCCCAATTAAACTCGCTCTCGTTTAGGGTAGCAAACTCTGACCAATATGTGGGCCCAATTGCCACTAAATTGTTTAGTAGAATAAAATAAAATAAAATATACTCTAACAACTATTCTACTTCTAAATATGGTTAGTGAAAACAATGCTTATGTTATTATATATAATTGATAATATAATCTGCCATGGTCAAGAGCTAGTCTAAAAGGCTAGATATAGTTGCGAATGTATTGCTAACCACAAGAAATAATTCACACAACCAACAATATGTGAAACCAAGAATGAAATCAAGATAGTATATAAAAAAATATTTCTAAAAATGGAACACTGGCACCGTATCTAATAGCAACCATGACACCATTAGCTACAGTAAACCATACACATAGAAAATGTTCATATTCAATATCATTCACATAACCAATAAAAATCAATTGAAACTGAAGAGAAATCCCAAATAATATTCAAATACCATCAAGGGCTGCAAAATTGTCCTCCTATCCTTTATTCCATGCAATAAAAGTATTACAATAGTTTGTCATCCCCAAAATTCCCCCTCCTCTATTACAAAAGCTTTATTTTATAGAACGAGATTGGCCTTTTGTCTTCCATAACTATTCATGTTGTAGTTATGATTGTTCTAATCTACCTTTACAAATTGTATTTTTCTTACATTTTTAAATCTCCCTTTTTATGACAAAATAGGGGGATGTTACAATAACCAATTTAACTACTTATATAACATTACGGAGAATTTTCAAAAATTAAACTTTTTCTATAATCAGTCCATAATGCATGGGCCTTGGAAAGTTCTTCCACATGAGCCAGCTTCATTCTTTCTATCTGCAACTCCTTGTCATAAATCTTCTCAGCAGCATCTCACTTGAGATCCTTACGCACTCTCTGAATATAGGCATAAGCGAGCAGCTAATTTTTTTGGATTTGCAAGGAAGTTGTTCAAAATGTCTTTGTTGGCTTCACTAAGTTGAGTAATTGTTTCTTTATTGTTGTATCGACTCTGCTCTACCTCTGCAATTCGTAGTTTATTGGGAACTATCTAGTTCAAATCTTCCATCATCGACATACCGAACTACTCCATAATCTCTTATGTTGAGTTCCATAATCTCATAAGTTGAGTTCCATAATCTGAAACATGACCAAGTGGCTATCCTAACATTCTCATCAATTTATTCACATGATTCCTTCCATGTATCTAACAAAACTTGATTTTTTCTCTTTTCCCCATGTTCAAACCTTGGGAGATATGAAGGGGCATCTTAATATTGTTTATACCAGTCTACAACCTCATCAAAGGAATTTTGGGAAGCTTTCCTTTTATCTAATTGAACCTCCACCTGATCAAATAACTTAGTCAAATAGTCATGGTATTGTTGTATTTCATCCAATTTCGTGAAGAATTGCTTCTGAGCCTCCCTCATATTTTCATTTTCTACGAGTGCTTCTCCCTTTACAGCTTATGAGTCAATTGTGAATTTGTTTCTCTCATTCAATTGAGCCTCGAAAGATTGAAATTTTCCTCCATACTCTTTGATTTGTAGTTTTTACTGCTCAAAGATAGTGATCTTTTCTTCATGCTTTGTTTGTAGCCTTTCAATATGTTTTTTATGTTCCTTCATCAAGGCCTTCAATTCAACGTCATGTTGTTGACCTTTCTTAATGGCTCATTTCCTAAATTCATGCTCTATTTGAGTTCTTTGTTGCTTAATTTGGTCGTCCATAACTGATACCTTCATTTTATATGTATCCAATGTGGCATTAGGCTCATTAACAGTGATGGAATTGGAACTACAAAGGAACTCAAAGTATAAGTTATATCTATTGCATTTCTTTGAGGATCCTAGTTGCCAATATTCCACAAAATCATTTGGTTTGATGATTCAAATTTTTGCCTCTTTGATGCTCTTTTACCAATTCCCCTACGAGATTTGTTGAAAAAGTAATCCCTCGGGGATACGACAACATCATTAATGTCAAACATTTGTGAAGAGGGAGAGGAAAAAACACTAAGCAAAGTGGAATGTGGAGTACCAGGATTGATAAGATAATTAAGTGGTGTAAAACTTTGTGTTGTGCTTGGACCAATTCCTTGACTTAGTGAAGGAACAGTCTTCTCAGCCTCTTCATCCTTAGCCTTCTACAATTGTTTTTGCTTGATTCTTTCTACTTCAACTACCTCTTCTTCTCTTTACTTGGATTCTATTTCTTCTTCCCTTTTTTCCTTTCTTCCTCTTCCTTTTTCTTTTCCTCTTCATCACTTTAAACTGCTTTTTCCTCTTGTTTCTTTTTCATCTTTAGTTGCTTCTCTACCTCCAGGGCCTTCTTTGTAAGTTATTTTTCTTTAAGGGCCTCAACTTGCTTCTTAGTTGCATCCTTCTCTTACTCGTCTGCTAATAGTTTTCCTCTTTCGATACTGACCATTCTTCTTTTTTCCTCTTTAACAACTTGCATTCTTTCTTGTTCCTCACTGTCCTGGATATTAGCCAATACCTCTTCATATGACATAGCTACCTGAAAGATAACATTTATAGTACTAGTATTATGGTTGTAAGAAGGGGCTAATCCCACAACTTTAATATGTTCTTCAATAATACCCCTTGGGTCATGCCTCCTATTAATTCTTGTACATAGACTGGGCTCTTTGAGGGTTGTGGCTTCTTTTCTTGTGTGAGGGTCATTCAATAATGAAAATATTCCCACTTTGATAGGGAACCTTGGCCATGTATTTTTCTCATGTATAGATAGAAATGAGGTAATCCCTTTATCAACAATTTGATGGGCAATTTCCCTAATGACCATTCTATCAGGGAGACACTCGAGAAGTAAGTGTGGGGTAGAGGTACATTCAAAAATATTGATGTAGGTGTAATGCTTCTCCATATATTTGTCCCCTATATCCTTGATGGTCTATATGGCTTCTTTGAGAGTCTGAGGGTCAATTAATTAAACATAATATAAAATAAAGGAGCCAATAAGTTATCATAGATATCATAAAAATACTTCTTAAAATTACATTCCCATAACTCTGAACAATACACATGTATAGGAGGCATGTTGGGTTTCTAGTTCCAACTTATTAAAGAAAAATAATTTGACGAACAAACAACATCAATTAAAAACGCAGACATATAAAAACTTGAATTTTTGTTTCATGGTGCTTCTTTGATAGCTTTGAGAAGGTTTATAGATAAAATTTGGGCCCAATTGAATGCTTGACCATATTTAACTACTTGGTTTGCTAACGGTATCCACTCAAGATTGAAGTGAGTGCAACCCTCTTCACCATATAGTCTGCAAATCATGACTGCCAAGAGTTGATATGGTTCCTTGAAGTACTAGACTTGGAACAATTGATTAGCCTTTTCTGTGAAGGATTTATGATCACCCCACCATTCTCAAAGTAACTCTACCAAATTGGGGTTTTCACCTTTGAATGCATCCAAAAATGGTCTATTTAGAAGTACTTTTGGTCGCCACAACTTGTACATTATGTGAATATCATCTGATTATATCGAAGCTACATGAGTTCTTGCCTCATTCACTATGGAAGTTGTACTTAGCTCCAAATGCAAGAAAATATATTGAACTATGTCATTATAGGGCATAATATCAGGTTTGGTGGTGATGGCATAGAGCTCACTCTTCTTGTTGTTCTGATAAACTACGAGATCTTCATCATCCATGTGAAAATCCTTGTCGACAAACATCATGTACATTTCATTCCAATTATGACACCCTTTGATTCCATTGAAAGGATTTGTGTCTGATAACAACATGGCATTAGAGTCATTTCCCTGGGTAAAAGCCTCCTCGACAACAACTTGCCCCTTTTAAGCTTGAGATATTGACTTCTTAGCTCTTGAGGTCCTTCAAAATTCAAAGTGTGTCAAGGGTTTCATAAAAGAAGTAACTTTACTATTATTCTCAAACTGGAAGGAAACAACATAAGATTAGAGCTTTTAAAATCACTCTACCTTTATTATGGGCAAATTCAACAAGGGGATCTTTGATAGTTTGGGAGATGGATTGGAAAAATATGATTTCACTCTTTGCTTCAACAAAAAAATTGAAAGATAGGAAATGAAAACCATGTGAATCAATTTTATATAATGAATTCACCAACCCCCTACCTTGCAATTAATGCATTCAAAATTAACAGCTCATAACGGGTAGGAAAGGTATGAAGGCCCTAATGGCATCAGAAAAACCTAATCGAGCACAACTATTATGATCATTAACTTGGAATCCCAATATGTTGAGTATGATGCAATGAATGAAGATTGGTAAAGGTTGATTAGATTACAAAAATGGGATCGTTAAAATGAAAACCCGATCAAGATTTCCTGAGGTGGTATATCGAGAAGACACTCTATTGGGAAAAATCTTGATGTGATGTTTCTAATATTATTATACACATCCAAAGAGAGAGATATGATAAGGAACATTGAGTGAAGAGTTTCAGGGAAAGATCCATTGTTGATAGAACTACATATGTTGGACCCAATGAAACGAGTCTGAAGCAACTTCAGACAACGACGATCAGGAAATTATAAAACATGGTTAATCCAATATTCTAAAGTGTGCAACATGACAGTGTGATTCCAACAAGGTTCATAGTTATGCTATATGGAATGAACCGATATAGGTAGCAAAACTTGATCAGGGAAGGCGAATGTAAATCGATTCATAATATAAGTCACAAACAAGGAGAAATTGAAAGGATTACTAAATCTTCAAACACTCCACCTAACTTTTAGCAATCAATCAATATTGAAATGTAAATAAAAATCAAATCAATATTAAGGAAAAAGAGTTTCCATCCTGTGTTAAAACCATAATACTACTAGGATCCAACGAACTACTCCTTTGAATCATAATCAATCTATAAAATTTAGAAGGTGGAGCGCATTTAATTTTCCCACAAAAGGAAAATTTAATGGGATTTGTTGTAGGAACAACACCAAGATCCCATCCTATTCTCACCTTGGTCCCACTTCCCACTTTCTAAGCCAACTAGTTTCCCACAAGTGGGAGATATTTTACTAATTCCTTCCATGATATGAAAGCTCTTGTCTTATTTTCCATTTGTAGTCTTATCCAATACTTAAGATATAGAGGTTCAATATATTTATGTACCATCACTTACTTATATAGGCCCTCTTCTTTTATTAGCCTCCAAAGACTCTTACCCACAAATTCTTGACCAAAATAATGTATATTATTTAAACCCCATATCCCAGCTTCTTTAGGTTTAGCTATATTTTTCATTTTTCTAAAGGAATGCCTTCCTTTCTCTTTTCCCTATCCTTAAAAAACTAAAAAAAAAAATTCTTATTTTTTCCAACGTTACTTTGGGATATATAGCGAGCAACCATACATGACAATTGCCTCCAAGATTTATTTCTCTATAATCAATATTCCTCCTTTACAAATCCCACATATAGCACTAGTTTGTCACTCTATTTTCTATTTTTTCATAGAGCCAATTCCAATCCTTAAACATGTAGTCATTGGGCTTCAACATGAATCTAAAATACTTCACTCCATTACCAAAAGAGAATACCTTAAAAGTGAGGATTTGAATATTTATCTAAATCTAAATTTTTGAATAAGATATTTGATTTGTTGGAATTTACTTACATCCCTATTGTTGTATAGTATAGTTCTAGAATCTCCTTGTATTTTTTTTATTCCCTCACACAAATTAAACCAAATAAGCTAACATCATCAACAAATAATAGGTGAGACAAATATTAGGACCTACCTATTTGTATTCCTTTTATAGAACCTTTCCTTTTATACTTTTTAACTACCCTACATAAGCCCTCAGTGGCCAACAAGAATGAAAAAGGTGACATGGGACAACAATGTCTCAATCCCCTCATAGGTGTAAATGATACTAAAGATAGACATCCCATTATCCAGTTTACCATTTGAAGATTTCTCCCAATATGATTTTAGTAGGAACCTCAAATGCATCCAGCTTACCCTATCATATACTTTTGATAAGTCTAATTTGAGAAGCATAACTCACATTTGATCTATTTTATGGAATGCAAACCCTCTTGAGATACCCCTACTACATCATGGATTTACCTATTATGTAAGAACCCGAATTGTTCTTGATAGATGGTGTCTGAGAAGACCTTCTTTACCTTAGAGGCTATTATCTTAGCAAATATTTTGTAAACTATATTGCACAAGGAGATTAGCATGTAGTTGTTAAACTCTTTTGGATTGTTCTTCTTAGGTATGAGTGATATGGAGTTCAATTTGATGGAACCAGACACTTTGCATGATATTCTAGATTCCTCCACCACGCTCAGTATATTTTCCTCCATTAAATCATAAAACCCCAAATAAAACTCTACTATCCAACCATTTAGATCTCGACGTTTTGAATTCTAAAAATATTTTGTCGCTACTTTGAGTTCTTATTTTGGTACTTCATCTCCCATATCTTCATTTTTCTCTTAATCCATGAATTCAGGGAAGTAGGATGTCATTTTAATTATTTCCTCTATATTTCTCCTATATGGTTCAATGTATAACTTTTGAAAGTGTGCTACTCCCAACTTTGCAATGTTTTGAAATCTTCATACTTTTATTCCTTCCTCCTTCCTTATCTCCCAAATGCTACTAATGTTTTTTCTATGCATTACATAGTTTTGGAAGAACTCAATGTCGTCATCCGCTTCTCCTAACCAAATTACCCTACTTTTCATTCTCCATTTTGCTTCCTCATGCTTGAATAACTTTATTTGTCTCTCCTCCAAAGTCTTTAGAAACTTCCTTACTCTTAAAAAATTCTTTTACATTTTGATTAAAAATATTTACAATTGGAACCTCAACCTCCTCTAAATATTTTCATGAATTTTGAAAATTAAGTTTTCCCATTCTTATGTAACCCTCTTAATTTTTTTGAGGCTTTCTGCAAATTCGAACACGATCAAGTTCTCATTAGATCAATCATATATTTTCCAGTTATGAATAACCAAGTTTTTGAATTCCTCAATCTCCATCCATTTTGGATGGAATTTAAAAGGACCTAAAGGTTTATTCCCATGCTTTTATATTTGTAGAAAGACTAGGAGTTGATTTGAAGAGCCACCTCCCACCACCCAAGATTTGATACAGCCTTAGTGAATTAAGAACTTTTCTTGAAGATAGAAAGTATGGAGCTTATTTCCTTTAAAGCTTCACTTGATGCTTCAGGTAACAATTATAATCATAGCTATTGAAATTTTGAATGCTTACCCTTTGGCTCACTTGGTTTGTCTCACTTAAGCATCGTATCACCTATATGAAATTATTGATTTATAACTGAGTGTTTTTCAAACCACCTTTTAACAAATTTTTTATGGGCTGCAAATTTTTATTTATCTTTTTCACGCTCCTCTTCTAACTTGAGTAAGGTGTCAATTCTATTATGGAGGATTGAGGAACTCTGCCCCCTAGCTGATTGGGATAGTTGAATAGAAGGAAATAAAATGCTTGAAGGAAGGATGATGTCTTTTCCATACACCGGAAAATAAGGAGATATACCTAGAGAAACTTTAGGAGCAACTTGATTTGCCCATAGAGCATCAGGAAGAGCATTATGCCAGTTCTAATGATGTTCAACTGCAATATTTTTTAGAATTTGAATGAGGTTTTTATTTGTGGACTTAGCTACACCATTACCCCGAGGATAATAAGTGGTTGAATATCGAATGATGATTCCTTTAACAAAGGCATATTCAATGAGTTTTAATGAAGAAAAATATGATGCATTATCAAGCATTAGAACAAAAGAGATACCAAAATTGGTTATGAGGTGTTGTTCTAGAAACTACATGATTGCACTTTCATTCACCCAAGTCAAAGAAATGGCTTCTATCCATCTAGTGAAGTAATCCATTTTTGTTAAAATGTACATGTGTTCCATTGAAGAGTTAGGATTGATTTCACCAATAATTTCTAATCCCCATTGCTTGAAAGGTGTATCAATTGTCACTAGTTGTAGAGGAATAACATGCTTTTTGTCCTTTCCAACACACAATTGATAGACCTTACATTTCTTGGTATAAGAGCGGGCATCTCTTAAAAATATAGGCCAATAACAACCAACTCTGAGTATCTTATGGGTTGTGTTTTCTCCCGAAAAGTGTCCACCATCTATCCCATCATGCAGATCTTTCAGAATTGTTTCAACATCATAATTTTTAGTACTAATACTCCATCATAATTTTTTCTAAATAGGACACCATCAATCAATCAATATTGAGTAGATTTTAATGTCAAAGATCTTCTTTTCTTTGAATCTATGGAAGTGGGACTTGGTCCATGTTGTAAGTAATATTTCATTTCATAATACAATGAATAAGTGTTGGTTGGAATGTACATTACCTCATTCCTTTAGACAACAAAATCATTATCCAAATATTCATTTTCTTTTTTAACGTGATATTGAGCTTCAACAAAAAGTTTACATAGACTTTTCCATTTAACAATGTTTGCAGGCCTAATCTTAAGATCATACCCTTGCATTGTTTTCATCCAATTGCCCCTTATTTCCCCAACTATTCATGTACCAATAATGATCTTACACTTGGGTGGGGGACAATGAATTATGTGTGGTTCTTAAGGATATAGAGTCCATTGTTTTATAGTCTTAACCGCAACATAGGCTTGTTTGTCAATAGTAGGGTAGTTTAGTTTATCTCCTTGTTGTTGGACATTGGGTTCAATGATTCTCGTTAGTTTTGTGACATGGGTTAACCCCCTCTCATGGATCCTAACTCTGACGATTGTGGAAGAGACTAATGCCTGTTGGTTTTGGTCTAACAAGAATCGTAGTCCAACAAATGATATTAGAGCAATAGGTCTCAAGTTCAAAACTCATTCTAATGACAATCGTAGTCCAACAAATGGTATCAAAGCGACAGGTCTTAAACTCAAAACTTGCCCGACATGCGTTGTGGGGGGAGATTGTTGGATGTTGGGTTTAGCGCTTCTCGCGAGTTTCGTGGCATGGGTTAACCCCCTCTCGTAGATCCTAACTCTGAGGATTGTGGTGGAGACTAAAGCTTGTGGGTTTTGGTATAATGACAATCATAGTCCAACACTTGTAACCCTATATTCATGAAGGAGTTTGGAAACTCATTGTTTTTATGATGTTTCAAAGTAAGGATAGCAATAAGAAAGTGATTTGAAGAAAAAGTATATAAAAAGAAATCACTTTCAAAATCAGGGCTATGTAAAGTTGGGGAAGCAACAATATCTCATTTTAATTTCTCAATGGCTTCCTTTTCCAATGAACCCCACTTGAATTGTGCATCCTTTTTTATCAATTCTTGCAAAGGTTTTTAATCTATCATGTTCAGAAACTAGAACTTGGTTATATCTAGAAAACCTATCTAACAAATAAAACATTTCAAAACTAGAAACTTATTGCAATATTTTTTACATGGGAGAGACCAAATAGATGTCTTTTTCAAATGCCTGGTTTAAATTTATGAAATCCATGCAAATTCTGATTTCCCTAATTTTCATACAATCAGGGACCCAAGCAGCGTGGAAAACAGGGAAAATGATTTTAGCATTAAGTATTTTTTTTAATTCTTTATGTACCAATGGTTAATAGGATGCATCTTTCAAATTTTTTGTTGAAAAGGCTTAGATTATTTTTTTATTAGGATGGTATGTTGAATTAATATTTT
>JASDQU010310154.1:111660-122104 GCA_032191745.1 Picea mariana
AACATGGAGCTCATTTTCGAACTTTGGGTGGGTTGTTGATTTGTAAATGGTTAATAAGGCCCATCACTTTAGCAATGCTTAATTTTTCCAAAAATGAGATGTAGTGAAAGCTTACAACAACGGTTTTTAAGATATGTATGGAAAACAAGTGTACATTGCAAATGAGCGATCCTTGTCTCTTTCCAATAGGTGAATCTTGTGCAAATGAAGATAAGAGGCAACAATTGTATCTATTTTTATAATAATAAATCACATTAGTTAATTAGTTAATTAATTTATAAGTGATATTGATATATTGATTTCTAGGAAAAGCCTCCAAGAATTAAGTGGATCATAAGGAAGTAAATTCATTATAATACCCAAGAATTAAGTGGATCATAAGGAAGTAAATTCATTATAATACCTAAATGGTTGGTGGATAAAGACCAAGATGAATTGTTTTTGTAGTAACTCTATGTCATCATGACAAGGAAATTGGTTTAGTATTGGGATCTAGGTTGTAACACAATTTATTTTTACAAGAAAAAAATATTGATCTTTAGTAAAATAATAATTTCAAATATGGATTTTTTTAGCAATATATTAATATAAACTTAATAACAATTTATTTTCTTTTATCTTTTAACTATGGATCTATTTACCTATTATTTTTTTTTATAAAATAACATTCTTTGTGATTCATGATGATTATGATTACATATTATGTGGGAACTGAAATCTAGAAATTATCATGGAACTAGAAATCRGTGTAGTCCCTATTTGGAACTTAGTTTGTAGTATATTATACAAAATTGGTACATTACATGGCACTTCATTTTTTTCTTGGTTTTCTATTATCATATGGAGAAGAAAATAAAATCTTGAATATTCTTTTCATAGAAGGTGTTTTCCAGATAACCACTCAACTCTTGCTTTCCTGACTTTTGGAAATTCAAAATAAGATTGTTTGCAACATGGAACTCAAACTTTGGGTGGGTTGGTAATTTGTAAATGGTTAATAATTCCCATCACTTTAGCCATGCTTGATTTTTCCAAAAATGAGATGAAGTGAAAGCTTACAACAAAGGGTTTTAAGAGATGTATGGAAAACAAGCATGTGCTACAAAGGATCGAACCTTGCCTCTTTACAATAGGTAAAGGTTACACAAATGAAGGGAATAGGCATTGATTGTATCCATTTTTATAATAATAAATCATATTAGTTCATTAATTTTATAAGTGATATTGAGATCTTTAGGTCTTTTGAGTAGAAGGTTAATTTGCTTTTGGTTGGGTTACTACAGTTCATTGTAATTTAATTGTTGAGAGGTGAGAATTTAGGGAATTGATAGGTTTGATCTTTGAGGCATGTATTGTTGTATTTAGCATAAGGTGTTGAATGTATATTCTAGGAAAATCTCAAAGAACAAAGTGGATCCTAAGGAAGTGAATTCATTGTAATACCTAAATGGTTGATGGATAAAGCTCAAGGTGAAGTGTTGCTACAATAACTCTATGTCCTGATGACAAAGAGAATAGCTAAGAACTAGGATCTAGGTTGAAACTAAGTTTATTTTTACAAGAAAAAAATATTGATCTTTAGGAAATTAATAACGTCAAATACAAATGTTTTTGGACAATATACTAATATGAACCTAATAACAATTTATTTTATTTTATCTTTTAACTATAAATCTATCTACCTAAAACAAATTTACACATAACATTCTTTGTGAGTCATGATGATTATGATTACATATTGTGTGATCACTCAAATCTATAAATTATCACATAACTAGACATTGGTGTTGTCCCTATTTGGAACTTAGTTTGTAGTATATTATATAATTTTGGTGCAATAGGTGACACTACAATTTTTTTTCCGATCTTCTATAATTGTATAGAGATTCTTCGTTACACTATTGTCATACATCTTTGAGCCATGGGCGAGAGCACCCACTATATTTATAGTGAGCCATTGAATTTAGAAGTTCATTACAAATATAAGGTTATTAATAATAAGAAAGATATCATTTCCATGCAAGGCACACCACTTGGCCATTTGCTACAAACAATGCGCTTCAAATGCATCATTAGAATTTATAAAGAGAAGGTTATTAATAATATACAAGATAACATTGCCTTGCAAGGCACACCATTTTCTACAAAAATTGAGTTTTGAAAGCATCATTTGAATCTTTGCATTCAATTTATATTTTAAAAAAGATTAAAATGCATGGACATGGTATGTCTAGAATGTGACTTCATGCCCTTGAGTGAAAAATCTAAAAGAAATCTATATAAACACAATATATTTCCAACTTGCTTATCACATATTTCCTTAAAACATAYRTRACAAATGCATTATCATAAACAATCAAAAACTCAAGCTAGAACACATGTTATATCTAAAGAAGTCCATGGACTGAAGACTTGTCATACAAAGTATTGTAGACACATTCCATGAGAATTGGTAGTACATGATTTCAAATAAAATTTGAGTTCGCTTATCCCTCACAGGGAATTACAAATTTCTCTCTAGCACAATTTCTCTCAMCCTCAAGTGGAAGAAATGGATAGTTGGATAAAGAAACTAAACAACCAAGAAAGAAAATTGAACAACCAAGTAGAAGAATCAAAAGAATTAACCTCCCTCTCCCTCTTTGTATAAATAAGAGAAATGCAATATGGAAGAGGCATTTTTATTGAGTATGTAAACTACTTTCAATATTTCGTTTCATGGAATAGTGATGACTTCTTGTTGTTATGTTTGAATTAGTTGCTAGTTGAGAATATGAAATGGTTGTTTGTCATTAAATTAAGGCTAACCTAATTTTATGACCGGTTAATTTTTTACTATTTAAACCATTATTTCTATAGTAAACTATTTTGTGCTTTAATGGATGGAATGGTTACTTATTTCATGTTAATTTTCTATTCTCAAATCCTATCTCTATGTTTAGATTATGGTTTCATTTTAGGACTTGGTCACCCCAACCTAAAGCTCATCCATCCATTTCGCAGTCAAACCAACATTCTAGAGGAGGTTCCTGTACCAAACAAATATAAGGCCAATTGGGCCTTAACTCTTGGAAAAATCCCTTAGTTTAGTGCAAGACATTTGTCCACATCAATATTTTGGCACTAGAAGGAGGGCCTAAACCACACTTGTATGGTTGGTTCTGGTAGTAGATACCAATCACATGTTCACTTTTACAAAAAGAAAAATCAACCTGAGTTACCAACCAACCAATATCACTTGCAGAGTGAAAAGAAACCCAACTCTACACCATATTTCCAAGATCCTCAATTTGAAATTGGGTGTCTAGACCTACTTCAATCAGAACCTCATTTGGAATTTGAATCTAAAGCCTCTTTGTTGTTCCATTATCTGAAATCTAAGCCCTAAGTCCCATCACCAAAGAATATACTCAAGAAAATGGGTGGAAAATTCCTTTGTTACAACATCTACCTAGAAGCACTAAAACTCACCAAAAAATTATTCAAGTTGAGCAAAAAATTATAGTCTCAACCCTAGATGATCTAGTTTCCTTGTCTTTGGAAGAAATCACTAAACCACTAGCATAAATTCCTCCCCTGATTCCATATGGGAGCCACAAATTTCTTGAAACCAACTCCCAATATAACATTGACAATACCAATATGGCTTGGTTTTGCTAGGACAACTTCATGATCTCCCCAAGCATCCTGAGAGATTGATACCTAAATTTGATCTTGACAAATCTGGACCAACATAATATCACAACAACAATTTATGTTAGTATTGAGGTTAATGAATGTACAACTTGAGGATATTGTCTATCTCCTTTTTTCTTAGACATTTGAAATCAAAGCCTCCACATGGTACTTCAACTCAACTACAAAGTCTATTACCAATTGGGAATAATTTGAAACACCTTTCTTAACTAAATTTAAAGATGAAAGAACCTAAGTTACATTGGTATTAGAAATATATAGAATGAAAATGGATGCTAAGGAAAGGCTAAGGGACTTTAATAAAAAAAAAAAATACCACCATCCTTAATAATACACTAGAAAACTCTAGGCCTTCTGTTGATGTTCAAGTGAAATTTTATACATCTGCTTTGCTAGTGTCCATTGTGATGTTTGTTAAAAGAGAAGGAAATAACACATTGGCAGAAAATTTAAACAAGCAATTGATTTGGAGAAGGAAATAATTATTCTTAAAGGAAATCCTAGTTTGGAAGGAAAGAAGTCCACAACCAATTCTAACAAGCCTTTGCTCTTAACCAAACTAGACACGAAAACCAAGGAAAAGGATTCAATAGACATGGAAAGTTTACAGAGGATTGTAAAGAAACTCTTTAATGAAATAGTTGATTTAAAAAGGGGATCTAGATAATAAACTTCAAAGGAACCATTTCAACCATTATTTAAAAAGAAAGTTTCAACTCCCTCCAAATCCCCATCGACCAATGCAAACTTAGACATAGAGAAATTATCCATGGAAAATTTATGTAGAGACCAAATGGATAATCACTCAGAAAACACATATCCTCAGATCATAAACATGTATGGAGTGTTTATCACACCATTATGATCCAATACCTCTAACTAAGGAACTAAGGAAACTGTTGAGGAGGCAGAAGAGGAAGAAGAAGAGGCAAAGACACACGAGGAACAATAATGTTGTTTTGGTATGTTTTACATGGTGGTCAAGATTAATATGATGACGAAGAGTAAGTGGTCAAGGAAATACATACCACAAAAGATTTTCAAAACCCTTACAATTTAAAGAGTAAAGGGAACCCATCTTCAATACCCACTCCCTCGATTTGAGTAAACCCAAAGAAGGAAACCCCTAATGCTTCAAAAGTTTCGGCCTCTACTTTACATGTTCCTAACCTAGAATATATCAATTTGTGTAAACCCAAAGAAGGAAACCCCTAATGCTTAAAAAGTTTCGGCCTCTACTTTACATGTTCCTAACCTAGAATATAACATTATTGAAGACTTAACAAGTAAAAAAGAAAATATTGCAATTTTTTACCTTTGTAGTTTAACCCAACAAAAGAATATACTTCTTAAAGCCTTGAATGAACAAAAAATAAAAACAATCATTGGAAAACAAGGTCTACCACCAGTTCTAAATAGAAGTATACAATCAATGCAACAATCAATGGGGGAAAATTTGTCTCTCAAAGTCCATCTTTCTTGTTGACCTTTGATATCTATAACAAGAATGTCCACGATTTTCTGATTGATCATGGAGCCTCTTCAAATGTCATGGCGTATTATGTGTAAGAAATTGAATGTTGAACATGTTCAAAACTCCACTCATATTATACAATTGGATATATATGAGCTAAAGGTGATTCTTGAACTCAAATATGTACTAATTATATCATCCTCCAACCCAATATTTCACCAAAATATTGATATAATTGTTGTAGATATTTCAAAGGCCTATGGTTTACTATTGAGTATGCATTGGTACAAAAAACCAGAAGGTTCCTTTGCCATAGAACGGTCACATATATGGTTACCATTAAGGGGGAAACAAAAAATAATAATGGTAGATTAGGAAAATACATGAAACACACACTTGTCGACCTTGAGGGAAAAAATGAACCAATTTTGTTCTCAAATTCTATTCTTGGGAATTACTTTTTAGAAATTGATTTTGGAAGTTTTATTGTAGAAAATTCACCTTCCAAGTCTAATATACAGTATGAATCCCTGCATTTCACTCAAATTTATGTGCCTCAATATAATATAGTAGATTTAGATAATACTAGCATCACTAGTTTAAATGTAGGAACTAATATTTGGAAATTGTATTTTTATGGCTTGAAAATCCTGGAAGGAGTAGATGTTGGTTGCATCCTAATTAATCCAATAGGTAAACAATTTTTAATTTCCTGCAAACTAGATTTTGAATGTACTAAAAATACAACTGAATATGAAGTTACGATCTGAGGGCTCAGAAAGACCATGGATTTAAATGCCATATTCATCCAAGTCTTAGGTGATTCAAAGATCAAAATGAGGCAAGTAAAAAACTCAATTCATTATATATATATATATATATATATATTATTTTTATGTACTGGGGGAATCAACAACTCACGGTTCTCGTACTCGCGTGACACGTGGTCGATACCCATCTGCTACCACTATAACCCCAGGTGTGCCAACAACCCACAAACATGGAGCACAAGTAAATCGGGGTGAGAATCGAACTTGAGACCTCCTTTACATATTTCCTTCCATTTACACGGCACTTGCCAATCGGTCTACACCCCTGCGGGCAAAACTCAATTCATTATCATTCGCTTCATTTGAAAAGATATTGGTAAGAGTTATGGAATTTAGTTAACAAATTTGAAGCATTTAATATTATTTACATTCCATTAAATATAAATACAAAACCAAACACTTTGTTTAATGCTACTTCTCATTTGGGTCCTCCAGATGGGTTTATTACTAATAAATTTTCTATCGTATTGATTTTCAAACCTTCCATCCCAAACAACATCACAAGATATAGGGTTTTCAATGATGATCAACAAATCATTGACTTCCTAACTTGTGAGGGAACCTTCCAAAATCATACCATAGATGATGAAGAGCATACCAAAGCCTTGGAAGACCCTCAAAGTAAGATCATTGACTTAAAAACCAACAATATACCTAGAAATGTGGTCACGTTAGAAAATATTTGAAATCTACAAGATGGATTCAAGAATCCAACCAATGTTAAGACACATAGTTCAGCTATGTAGTATGAAATAATCAATTTGGGATCTGATAGTTCCTAAAAATGTAAACCTTAGTCCATGTTGCATTAACTGGGAAAGACAAACATATTACATTAAATTGTTTAAACAATACAAGGATGTGGTTATATGATGATCTAAAAACATATGAAAAAATATTAATTCAACATACCATCCTAATAAAAAAATAATCTAAGCCTTTTCAACAAAAAATTTGAAAGATGCATCCTATTAATCATTGGTACATAAAGAATTAAAAAAAATACTTAATGCTAAAATCATTTTCCCTGTTTTCCATGCTGCTTGGGTCCCTGATTGTATGAAAATCGGGGAAATCAGAATTTGCATGGATTTCATAAATTTAAACCAGGCATTTGAAAAAGACATCTATTTGGTCCCTCCCATGTAAAAAATATTGCAATAAGTTTCTAGTTTTGAAATATTTTATTTGTTAGATAGGTTTTATAGATATAACCAAGTTTTAGTTTCTAAACATGATAGATTAAAAACCTTTGCAAGAATTGATAAAAAAGGATGCACAATTCAAGTGGGGTCCATTGGAAAAGGAAGCCATTGAGAAATTAAAATGAGATATTGTTGCTTCCCCAACTTTACATAGCCCTGATTTTGAAAGTGATTTCTTTTTATATACTTTTTCTTCAAATCACTTGCTTATTTCTATCCTTACTTTGAAACATCATAAAAACAATGAGTTTCCAAACACCTTCATGAATATAGGGTTACAAGTGTTGGACTATGATTGTCATTATACCAAAACCCACAAGCTTTAGTCTCCAACACAATCCTCAGAGTTAGGATCTACGAGAGGGGGTTAACCCATGCCACGAAACTCGTGAGAAGCGCTAAACCCAACATCCAACAATCTCCCCCCCCCCCAACGCATGTCGGGCAAGTTTTGAATTTAAGACCTATCGCTTTGATACCATTTGTTGGACTACGATTGTCATTAGAATGAGTTTTGAACTTGAGACCTATCGCTCTAATATCATTTGTTGGACTACGATTCTCATTAGACCAAAACCAACAGGCATTAGTCTCTTCCACAATCGTCGGAGTTAGGATCCATGAGAGGGGGTTAACCCATGTCACAAAACTAACGGGAAGCATTGAACCCAATGTCCAACAACAAGGTGATAAACTAAACTACCCTACTATTGACAAACAAGCCTATGTTGTGGTTAAGACTATAAAACAATGTAGACTTTATATCCTTAAGAACCACACATAATTCATTGTCCCCCACCTAAGTGTAAGATCATTATTGGTACATGAATAGTTGGGGAAATAAGGGGCAATTGGATGCAAACAATGCAAGGGTATGATCTTAAGATTAGGCCTGCAAACATTGTTAAATGGAAAAGTCTATGTAAACTTTTTGTTGAAGCTCAATATCACATTAAAAAAGAAAAATAATATTTGGATAATGATTTTTTTGTCTAAAGGAATGAGGTAATGTACATTCCAACCAACACTTATTCATTGTATTATGAAATGAAGTATTACTTACAACATGGACCAAGTCCCACTTCCCTAGATTCAAAGAAAAGAAGATCTTTGAGATTAAAATCTACTCAATATTGATTGATTGATGGTGTCCTATTTAGAAAAAATTATGATGGAGTATTAGTACTAAAAATTATGATGTTGAAACAATCCTAAAAGATCTGCATGATGGGATAGATGGTGGACACTTTTCGGGAGAAACCACAACCCATAAGATACTCAGAGTTGGTTGTTACTGGCCTATATTTTTAAGAGATGCCCACTCTTATACCAAGAAATGTAAGGTCTATCAATTGTGTGTTGGAAAGGACAAAAAGCATGTTATTCCTCTACAACTAGTGACAATTGATACACCTTTCAAGTAATGGGGATTAGAAATTATTGGTGAAATCAATCCTAACTCTTTAATGGAACACATGTACATTTTAACAAAAATGGATTATTTCACTAGATGGATAGAAGCCATTTCTTTGACTTGGGTGAATGAAAGTGCAATCATGTAGTTTCTAGAACAACACCTCATAACCAATTTTGGTATCTCTTTTGTTCTAATGTTTGATAATGCATCATATTTTTCTTCATTAAAACTCATAGAATATGCCTTTGTTAAAGGAATCATCATTCGATATTCAACCAATTATTATCCTCGGGATAATGGGGTAGCTAAGTCCACAAATAAAAACCTCATTCAAATTCTAAAAAATATTGTAGTTGAACATCATTAGAACTGGCATAATGCTCTTCCTGATGCTCTGTGGGCAGATCAAGTTGCTCCTAAAGTTTCTCTAGGTATATCTCCTTATTTTCCGGTGTATGGAAAAGACATCATCCTTCCTTCAAGCATTTTATTTCCTTCTATTCAACTATCCCAGTCAGCTAGGGGTCAGAGTTCCTCAATCCTCCATAATAGAATTGACACCTTACTCAAGTTAGAAGAGGAGCGTGAAAAAGATAAATAGAAATTTGCAGCCCATAAAAAAATTGTTAAAAGGTGGTTTGAAAAACACTCAGTTATAAATCAATAATTCCATATAGGTGATACGATGCTTAAGTGAGACAAACCAAGTGAGCCAAAGGGTAAGCATTCAAAATTTCAATAGCTATGATTATAATTGTTACCTAAAGCATCAAGTGAAGCTTTAAAGGAAATAAGCTCCATACTTTCTATCTTCAAGAAAAGTTGCTAATTCACTAAGGCTGTATCAAATCTTGGGTGGTGGGAGGTGGCTCTTCAAATCAACTCCTAGTCTTTCTACAAATATAAAAGAATGGGAATAAACCTTTAGGTCCTTTTAAATTCCATCCAAAATGGATGGAGATTGAGGAATTCAAAAACTTGGTTATTCATAACTGGAAAATATATGATCGATCTAATGAGAACTTGATCATGTTTGAATTTGCAGAAAGCCTCAAAAAAATTAAGAGGGTTACATAAGAATGGGAAAACTTAATTTTCAAAATTCATGAAAATATTTAGAGGAGGTTGAGGTTCCAATTGTAAATATTTTTAATCAAAATGTAAAAGGATTTTTGAAGAGTAAGGAAGTTTCTAAAGACTTTGGAGTAGAGACAAAGAAAGTTATTCAAGCATGAGGAAGCAAAATGGAGAATGAAAAGTACGGTAATTTGGTTAAGAGAAGCGGATGACGACATCGAGTTCTTCCAAAACTATGCAATGCATAGAAAAAACATTAGTACCATTTGGGAGATAAGGAAGGAGGAAGGAATAAAAGTATGAAGATTTCAAAACATTGCAAAGTTGGGAGTAGCACACTTTCAAAAGTTATACATTGAACCATATAGGGGAAATATAGAGGAAATAATTAAAATGACATCCTACTTCCCCGAATTCATGGATTAAGAGAAAAATGAAGATATGGGAGATGAAGTACCAAAATAAGAACTCAAAGCAGCGACAAAATATTTTTAGAAGTCAAAATGTCGAGATCCAAATGGTTGGATAGTAGATTTTTATGATTTAATGGAGGAAAATAAACTGAGCGTGGTGGAGGAATCTAGAATATCATGCAAAGTGTCTGGTTCCATCAAATTGAACTCCATATCACTCATACCTAAGAAGAACAATCCAAAAGAGTTTAACAACTACATGCTAATCTCCTTGTGCAATATAGTTTACAAAATATTTTCTAAGATAATAGCCTCCAAGGTAAAGAAGGTAT
>JASDQU010310154.1:130493-141287 GCA_032191745.1 Picea mariana
GGGTGAAGTTGAGACTTCCAAAGGATGAAGTATCGAAGTGGACTAGAACTATTAATTTTAGGTGGACGCATGGCTCCCGATCTATAACTTTGAGTACAAAGTACTCCAGGGAAAATCAGAGGTAGAAAGTGTCGAACTCCCAAAGCACAGAGTCCTGAAGTGGATCTTGATCGTTGACCGTGAATGACGACGAGGACCGTTGATCTGGTCTTGGCTGAAGTTTCTGAAGTTGCGAAGCACCTAGGATAGTAAGACCTGGGTCACATCCCAAGGTCACAGGAGAGGAAGGAGCTAGCTCTTGTCAGTGTGAGATTGGAATAGGGAGCTAAGAAGGTAGGACCCACGGATAGTCGTCAATCAGTGAATGAAAAATCGACGGTGGGGGAGCATTGTGGGGAGAGGAGGAAAAATTAGCAGACGTGCTAGTTCGTAGCTTGCTATTTTCCAGTGGCATTGATCTCGTCGAGATAAGGGATCAATGACCACGATTTAAAGAATATTTGGGTGAACACTTTTCAGATCGCGAGGACAGAGCTCTCCAATAAAGAACGATCATGTTTTCATCCCGCAATTACTGTTGACCGTCAATCTCAACCCTCGATCGATTTTCAACCACACGATCTTTGATATAGTAATTTCTAACACAGAAAGCACCAGGAAGTATTTGTCCATGGTTTCGAGCCGTGATCACTTGGGGAAGTGGTTTGAAGGGAGTGTCTGTGCAGAATTAAACTTTTTATCGGCAAAGGGATAACATGGAATTGTTATACGGTGCAGATTGATACATATATGTTCTTCATGTATTGAGAAGAGAAAGGACCTGTAACATGGTTTGGAAAATTTTGTTTATCATATGCATAATTCTAATAAAATGGTCACTTGCACATTTTGCAGAATTAAGAGATTAAACATATCAGCTTGGAATGAAGATTCAAGAGATGGGAGAAGGTGAGGAAGCCTCCAGCCATGAAAGAGAGGTCGAAGGCCAGAATACCAGAGTTGGTAATGCAGAGACAAAGTCCAATGGACGCAAGGGAAGAGGAGAGCAGGAAACATTAATAGAAACTGTAAGAAGCTTGAAAATAGAAGTGCAGAGTTACAAAGAAGACAATGAGAGACTGATGAGAGAGAAAATTCAGATAAATGCTCGAGTGTTGCAGATCTTAAACCAATTGTAGAGGAAAATGAAGAAGGGATCAAACTCAAAATAAGAGGAATAAGGAAGGTTTTGTGAAAGAAGAGAGGATCGTGGAAGAGCTAGTTATTCGAGAATTTCCAGTAGAACTCATAAACACCACTTACCTCCTTACTCAAAAAGAAATTTTTATGCATTAGAAGATTCCATAAGAATTCCAGAGGTGTCTCCTATTAGGCACCAGAGAAGGAGAGGAGAAGTGGACAATTTGCAAGGAGAGTTGAGGAAGCTTAAGCCACCCTCCTTTGATGGTGAAAAAGAAAAGGAATATGATGTCGAAGCATGGTTTCTTGGACTCAGGAGGTATTTTCAATTGCATAACTATTCATCAAACCTAGAAGCCAAGATTTCCACCTACCATTTACATAGGAAAGATGCAATGTGGTGGGATCAACTGAATCAAGTTGAACATATTAATGAGAGTAGGATCACTTGGAAGAAGTTCAAGAAGTACTTCCAGAAGGAGTACCTCTTAGAGAATTTATATGACAAGAAAATGCAGGAGTTCTTTGAACTCAGGATGGGAAGCATGACTATGACAGAATATGCGAAGAAGTTCTTGGGATTGTTGAAGTATGTCAATTTCATTGATGATGAGAAGGTGAAAATACAGAGATTTCTAAGTGGACTGCTAGACTTTTATAAAGAAAATATTAGGTATGATGAGCCCAAGACCTTGACTGAGGCCATCAGGAAGGATAAATACATGTATGAGAAAGACCAAGAAAGAGAATCCCTACATAAATCTCGGAAGGATAATAAGAACGATAAGTTTGATCAGAGGAGGAAAAGATTCAAACCTCCCTTCAATAGGAATGAGCCTAATAGAAATCATCAAGATCGGTATTCTAAGGGTGAATCCAAGAAAGAAGAATCCTTGGGAAAAAGGGGAAGACCACCTATCCAATGTTGGGGATGCAAAGAAGCTCACTTGTACAAGCATTTCCCACACATAAAGGACATAGTGAAGACTTTTCACAACGTCCAAGAGCCCACAACAATCGAAGATATGGAAAGAATCTATGCAACTTTAGATGATCGACAAGAGGAATACCAGTCCAAAATGATCGAGGTAGAAGGTAAGATCATAAATCATCATGTTGCTATTTTAATTCATTCAGGAGAAAGTCATTGTTACATTGATCCAAAAATAGTGGATAGATTACATTTGGAGAAAAGTAATATTGGAAAATCAATTTTGGTTCAGCTAGCCATTGGAACCAAAAGGAGAATCCATGATATGGTCAGAAGTTGTTCCTTAAGTCTTAATGGTGTGAACACTATTGTTGATTTGAATATCATACCCTTGGGGTCTTATGATATTCTAATTGGAATGGATTGGCTGGAAAAGCATCATGTTGTCCTAGATTGTCATAGCAAGACATTTACGTGTCTTGATGGATATGGAAAACAGAGCATTGTGAAAGGAGTTCCAAGACCCATCTCTATAAGGGAGATTTCATCCTTACAGTTGAAGAGATGTTTTAGGAAAGGATGTCAATTGTATGCAGCCCATGTGGAGGAGCCAGAAAATACAAAGGGGCCAAGCCTTGAAGATTTCTTGATACTACAAGAATTCAAGGATGTATTCCAAGAAATACCAGGGTCTCCACCAAAAAGGGAGATATATTTATCCATTGATTTAGTGTCAGGAGCTGCCTCGGTGTCAAAAACACCTTACAGAATGAGCACACCAGAGTTAAAATAATTACAAATGCAGTTGGAGGAATTTTTGAAGAAAGGGTACATACGTCCAAGTGTTTCACCTTGGGGAGCACCAATACTTTTTGTCAAAAATAAGGATGGAATCTTAAGGCTGCATATTGACTTTCAAAAATTGAATAAGTATATTATAAAAAACAAGTATCCTCTACTCATAATTGATGACCTCTTTGATCAGATAAGAGGAGAAAAGATATTTTTGAAGATTTACCTGAGGTCAGGATACCATCAGGTATGGATCAATAAAGAAGAAATTCATAAGACAACCATTAGGACCAGGTATGGGCATTATGAATTTGTAGTGGTGCCATTTGGACTAACCAATGCACCAGTTGTCTGTATGTTCTTAATGAATGGAATATTCAGAAATTATTTGGATAAGTTTGTCATGGTATTCTTGGATGACATACTTTTCTATTCCAAGTCGGAAGAGGAGCATGAACATCACTTAAGACTAGTATTGCAAGTGCTGAGAGAACATCAGTTGTATGCCAATCTGAGTAAGTGTTCTTTTTATCAAAAGAATATCCATTACTTGGGACACATTATTTCAGAGCAGGGCATAGCAGTAGATCCAGAGAAGAATGAAGCCATTAGAGGATGGCCAACACCCATAAATGTGTCAGAAGTCATATCTTTTATGGGATTAGCTAGTTACTACAAAAGGTTCATAGTAGGGTTCTCTAAGATTGCTCATCCCATCACTTCTTTGCAAAAGAAGGGAACTAAATTTGAATCAACACCTAAGTATGAAGAAAATTTTAGTCTGTTGAAGGAATTACTTACTAGTGCACCTGTGTTAAAGATTGTTGACCCAAATGAAAGTTTTGTGGTATGTATAGATGTATGTAAGGAATGAATTGGGTGAATCCTCATGCAAAATGGACATGTCATTGGTTATTAGTCCAAAAAGATTAAGGAGCATGAGATGAACTATGCCACACATGACTTGGAGCTTGCGTCCATTGTCCACACCTTGAAGATGTGGAGGCATTATCTCATGGGAAAGAGATTTAAATTAAGGATATACCACATTGTTCTGAAGTATCTTTTTGAACAACCAGCCTTGAATGATAGGAAAACAAGATGGCTGGAATTTTTAAGTGAATATGACCTCCATATCAAGAATATCAAAGGAAAAGAGAATAAATTTGTCGATGCACTTAGTAGAAGAGTGCATCGCATGCATGATACTGCTGTCAGTATGCATTAGTCAGACTTGAAGAGTGGAATTTTAGATGATCTTGTTACAGATCAACATTACCTACATGTAAAGGAAAGTTTACAACAAGGAGATGTACAACAGAAAATAAAGGAGTATGAGATAAAGGAAGATGGATTAATCATGCATAAGAATAAAATCTATGTTCCTAGTTCTGGAGAACTGAGGAATTTGGTATTAAAGGAAATGCATGATGTTCCTTATGTTGGACATCACGGTTAACAGAAAATGATTACAGCAGTAAGAAGCCAATTCTTTTGGTCGGGAATGAAAAAGGATGTTTATGATTACATCACTTGATGCATGGAATGTCAGAAGGTGAAGGCTGAGCATAGGCACCCAACGGGTATGCTGCAACCATTACCAATCCCAAAGAAGAAATGGGAGGTGATAACCATTGATTTCATAACTAAATTACCCAGGAAAACAAGGCAACATGATTTAATCATGGTGGTGGTTGAAAAATTAACAAAATATGCTCATTTGGTTTCTGTAAAAACAACCCATACAGCGGCTAATATTGCAGAAATTTACATGAGAGAGATTGTTAGGTTGCATGGGATACCTAGGACAATTGTCTCGGACAGAGATACAAAGTTTACCTCCAATTTCTAGAGGGAATTGTTTAAAGGATTAGGTACAAATCTAAACTTTAGCACAACATACCATCCATAGTCAGATGGAAAAACAGAGAGGGTCGACTGAGTAATTGAAGATATGCTGAGAATGTATGTTATTGATAAGCCATCTAAGTGGGAAGATTACTTACACTTGGTTGAGTTTGCATATAATAATGGGTATCAAGATTCATTAAGAATGAGCCCATTGGGAGCCTTGTATGGTAGGAAATGCAATACTCTGGTGAGCTAGGACAACCCAACAAATAGAGTGGTACTTGGGCCAGAGTTGCTCAAGGATATGGAAGACCAGATGGTTAAGATCAAGCAAAATTTAAAGGCAACTCAAGATAGACATAAAGTTTATGCAGATAAGAACATGACAACTAGAGAATTTAAAGTATGGGAGCATGTACTTTTGAAAGTAAAGCCCAAGAAAAGCTCCTTGAAATTGGGTAGTTGTACAAAGCTGGCAGCCATATTCTATGGTCCATTTGAAATATTGGACAAAATAGGGCCAATTGCATACATGCTTGCATTGCCTTCTTCCATGAATGTGCATAAGGTATTTCATGTCTCTTTACTAAATAAATATGTACATGATCCTAACCATGTTATTGATTGGCATCTAATTCAGGTAGAGACATAGGGAGACTTTCAGGTTTAGCCTGTGTGGGTATTTGAAAGAAAGGTCAAAATGCTTCAGAATCGAGTTATAAAGCTGGTGAAATGTCAGTGGACCTCCTACGGTCCTGAAGATGCTACTTGGGAGCATGTAGATGCCATGCGGGAAGAGTACCCACAGGTTTTTGAATAAATTTTGAGATTTTGATCTCTATTTTGTATATGCACTGAGGACAATGCCAAAATAAGGGGGAGGGGATGTAACACCCTGGGTTTTGAACCCCCATTTTAAATAATGTATTGTTACAATGCTGAGAGGCCAAAGTGCCCAAACAATTATTAAAAGGCCAGTGTGCCCAAGAAATGTAATATTTTGATCATTATTAATAATAAATACATCGTTGGTTACTAGACGGACAAGGAGTAGAGTTATAAGGGGGCTATGATTCCACAAGAGAGGGGGCTTGAGGGGATAAATGTTTATTTCTTATTTTAATTACACTTTTGTCTAAGGGAGTGGATCGGTTACATGAGCTTCTTGGGGGAGGCTAGGAGGTTCTTGATTCCCCACGAAAATACTTAAACCCACCCTTGGTCTGATTCGGGGGTTGACTCAATCGCTCCTTCACTTCTTCTTTCATTCCAATCTTTCCCTTACACATTAATTCACTGATTGTTAATTGTTTTCGCACCTTGGGTGGAGATATCACTCCATTCATTTCTGTCACCTATTCATCTTCCTCATCCGTGTCTTGGTTGGGGAAAGGAAACAAACTGTTGAAGAGTAGCCATGGTATCATTGGCTGTAGAGGTCGCTAGTGTAATCTAGCCATGATTTGAGGCATGCATGTTTGAGATGCATTGGCCTATGTCCAACTTTGTTCACAACTATGAGTCCTGAGAGTTCCAGCATTGAGATTCTGAACCAGTTGCATTGGAGCCCTGGAAGGAGAAGTATTGCCTAGGGGATTGCGTGGCAGAGAAGGGTGGAGGTACATTCTCTTGGGTGGTGCAAGATGGGTAGAAGAGAGGTGGGTACTTGGATTGTTTTGAGTGCTGGGAAATCCTGTGAGAGTTGAGTGTTGACTAGTTTGGGAAGCCAAGTAACACTCTAGAACTGTCCTTGTGGATTCATAGCCCTGTCTCGGGGGTGACACTGTTGTTGAGATTTGGAGCAGTAGTGTCTACGGTTGGGTGGAACGTACTTGGTCTACAGCCAGTTGGTGTCTTCTTTTATAAAGATAAGTGCTCTCTATTATGGTATTATTTATCTATATATGAATGTATTCTGCTATGCATTTATTTATCATTTAATTGAATCTTTAGAATATGCATGCTTGATGGTTATTGTTGTGCATGTTATTATATCTTTTCTTTTATGCGTCCTTATTAATTTAAAAATGTATTGGTAAGAGAAAGAAGTCCAAGGATGAGCTTGAAGGTAGCGTACCCCGACCTGTGGGTGGCGGGGTGTGTTACACCCCCAGATCTTTTTCCACAGCACCGGGAAATAAATCATTGATTACAGACTTGTACGTGGGTTGCTTCATTTACAGTCACATATAGGGTTGAGTATACACGCCCTATATTTTGCACAGTTGTGTATAACCTCACGTATATGCGATTTGATGAACGGTAGCCCGCGTACACCGAATTACCCAGTTTGCGCCCTAATTTACTCAAAGTTTTAAACCTAATTTAAAAATTTAATCCACTAGAAAGGAAGAGGAGGGGAAGAGGAATTACCTAGTCCAGATGGTTTCTGATTTTGTCGCCTGATGCTCCCGCAATCACCAATTGAATATCAAAGGTAATTTCGTCCAATTTTCACTATTTGGGTAAAAAGTCAAAATGACATAGTATTTTTTGGTTTTCTTACTATTTATAACAATTTTTACCCACTTTCTATAGTTTTGAGTCATTTTTTCACCTAATGGACTACTACAACAGTGGATTTAGTTGGTTTTTGTAGTTTTCACCAGGGAATGGCAGGGATTCTTGCGGATTTTAATGTTATGTTGACTGTTCGTAACCACGGGCAGGTATTTTCGCTACCCAGCATATAGGATAGGTATCCATTCCACCATGCACTTTTGCATTGTCCTATAACTGTCACTTTTATGCCTTAGGTATGAGCCCATTTGTTGCGACACATAACCTTCCATCTGCTATAAGTGGTTTTGTTATCAAGTGGTAGTGGCTTACCAAACATGGGTGCCCTAGTTAGATCCTCTACTTCATTTGGTGCCCATGCAGAGATTTTTTCCATAGGACTGGGAGTCCCTTATAGATAGTACACGACTTTATGTTGAGCCTCATTTATCACTCATAAACATGCTACCTTATACCTAGAGGACTCCCAACCAAGTTTAATTTAATCTCTTTTCCAACTCGTCTTCAAAAAGTGAAAAGATTGTCGAGTGAACTTGTCTCTTTCACACTCGTAAATTGGATTTGAAAGGATGTCTATTTGGCACAAGTTTATCCCTTTTTCACACCAAGTAGACTAAATGTCATGAAAAAGGACATTTTTTGGTGTTAATTTGTGATTTCATTTGATTCTCTTGCTTGTAGTATTTATCCTATAGTTGGTTCTCGCTTTGTGTTATAAACTGTTTGCCTCAGTAGTTTTTCATCCTCAACCAAGCAGAGCCTTGTTTATATCCTTTGCAATTTGACACCCTATACCCAGGAGGGAACATTCCCCCGAGTGTCCATCTCCCGCATGCATCTCCTTGCATTGAGCATAGGTATGTTCCACCGCTGGAACTAGTTTTTCTTACTTGCGACAATAGTTTCCTCCTCTGTATCATAACATTCATTTGTCTATGAAAAAAAAAAAAAAGATGGGTGGGAAGGGAGTATTATATTATATTGGCAGCAGTCGTGTCACCTTTGAACAGAGCACAAAGTTATTGAGTCCATTTTTCATCATAATTTTTGGTTTAGCATTGCCTTAGGAAGCTAAGCTCATTACAGAGAGTCTTCTCTACCGACTGGTTACTCTTCCAGTCCCTATATAAAATTTCATTGATGCCTCTTGCATCTCATGGTTTCATCATTGAGTCTATGATGTCAGAGTCTTCCATATGTCTCATGATCTTGATCAAAGGAGGTCTATCAACTTGTGTCAGCCATTTCTCATAAATCTTGACTTTGGATGTCGGCCATACCCTCAGTTTGTCTCAGAATCACATGATATTGTGGTCCTATCACGCACCATGGCCCTACTTTCATCATTGGTAGGTAACCTTAAACCCAACAGTCGACATTTCATCATTGGTCATTGACTAGGTGGTTTCCCTTGTGTTCGACGACAAGACATCTATTCACACATTGGGATTCATGCAGTGTCTTGGATTCCATTAGCCTTATTGGTGGTTTCCTCACCTTTGTCGGTAGTTTTCCTCATTGGATTTTATTAAGAGGGTCTTTTCTGTGTACCGCTTGCACTTAGAACACACAAAATATGCACAGGGTCGTTGGTTCATGAACATGTTCTTCGTCTGATTTCCTCCAAATCATGAAGCTCATGCTTTGTACCTTGTGTTGAATGATGAGATATTCCTTAATTCTCTCCTTTCATCGGGTCTCATTCCATCGAATTCATCTCATCTATTCTGGAAAATAGACCTAGAGTCTAATGAGTACCTTGAGGCTTGCAGTCATTAGTGGCAAGTTCTCTCACCATCGACAGTTGGGAATACATCAATGTCTCCTGATCTATGGATTCTTCAGGTGTTCAACCCCGACTCCTTTATTCACACTTGTAAGAATGTACTCAGTGACTTGATACGTACTTTCATTATCGGTAGGTTGTCTCGCGTTTGTTAATGGTATACCTCAATGACTGGTAATAAAACGATGTCTCATTGTGTTTGACCTCAACTCCTTTATTCACATAATGTAGACTTGCACCTTTGGAGGATTGTGTAGAAGACTTGAAGACATCAGTATGTGGCCGCAACTTTCCTAAGATGTTGCTTCCTTTTCATTGGACCAATACCTATATGACTTCAGTGATCATGGGAGAATAGATTGTACTCCATTGTATACATATATCTTCAGATTGGTTTTGAGACTGGTTCTATTGGGCCTTGTTCATTACTATGACATACTTTGGCATATAACCTCATTTGTATTTTCTTATTCATAGCCATGGACAGTTGTTTGGTATATTTTCACATGGATCTGCAGTGTAATTCAAATTGGAAGCCATGTATGCAAAGTCAGTGCAGAATGTAATGAACAACTAGTTCTTCCAATTGGTTTCCCATCACTCCACTTCTGGGTTGTTTATAATGTATTTCGACCATCGCAGATACTCCTCTGACCTCACACATTAGGGGGAATCTGTTATAACAAGATTTTCCTCTCCCTATGCAATCTTGCACATAAGGCCTTTTCCCATTTCCCTATGTAGACTTTTCATCCCTTTTTGCAAATTCCAGATCTAAAAGATACATTTTTTCCACATGTACACACCTTGTATACTATACAACATACGTATATGTAGGTTTCACCACTACAACCCACGTACATCAGGATTTGTGCCCAAAAATGAAAAATGGTGTCGAGTTTCCATGTCACGACAGGAGATCTATGATCCTTGGCCTTCCATATACTGGAAACATTTTGACTCGACCCTTCAATTCCATTTGAAGGCTATAAATGGGTCAATTCCGAGCTATGGAAAAGAGGAGAAAGAATTCAACTTTGAGAGAAAATTTACTCTAGATAAATTATTTACTTCATATTGATTTTGCATCCCTTTGTCCTTTAAGTCTGAACATAGTATTCATCCCCCAAGATCTTCCCTTATTTGATTGAGAACTTCAGTGTCTCTCTTATATGAGCTTGCCTTTGGTGGAGGATTGAAGTGGTGGAGACCCAGCTGGTAGGAACTTAGTTTCTCGGTTCTGAACCATGCTGACATGGAAGTCAGTAACATTTTCACTTCTGTTGATCATATATTAATAGAAATACTCTTTTCTCGTCCAATTGATATCTTGCAAATATTTGAATTATTATTCCATGTTTGTATTTGTCATTTTTATTAATGGATTATGCTATTGAATGTGCTAACATCATTTATTATCACCATATGCTTTCTTTTCTTGGTTGTTGAGGACTATTTGTAGGTATATTGCTTTGGGCCAAGTGCTCAACGATGGACTTCATCGAATGTCCAGACGAGGTAGGCCTTTTATCTTGTATTTCTAACATATTTTTTTATATAGAATACTTGAGAATAGAGTTTATTTTTGTAGTCATTTCCGTCTATTGTGTTTTACCCTAGCCATAGAGATATTTTCCTTGTAACACACACTCTCTCTCTCCATATCATTCTCGACCTCTCTTTTTCTCTACCCCCCTTCTCTCTTTACCTCTTACATCTAACCCTCCCTCTCTTG
>JASDQU010310154.1:147145-157221 GCA_032191745.1 Picea mariana
GGATATGCACCCTCTACCCCTCATTATAAATGATTACTTCATCGTTCACTAGTTCCTCTTTCGGTGGCTTCAGACCCCACTGTCGAGTGCTATTGGAAGGTCCAGTGCTATTTGAGAGGAAGGACGTTACGTCTTTTAGGACACAAGCATTTGTTTTCTTTGTTCCCCCACGTGGACAAAATCCACCTATCCACATGTATCTTTCTTTATTAGTTGATTTATGTATGATGCCCTTGTGATTACATGCGATTGTGAAAAATACTGTCAAGGTCCAAAAATTACAGCAAAGGCTCTTGTTATTTATTGCTCTCATCACCATTTGCACACATCCACTTAGCTAGTCAGACATCATCGTTGGCCAAATAATTTTTAACCTTCTTTCAACTACCAATCTGTCATGAAAATGGTCTTGAACTACTCTCATAATTTAAACAAACCTCTGCCACACACATCGCTAACCATATTCACGAATGGCGTCAACGACGTAGTTTATGAAAAGCTAAAGCCACCAAGCAACAATACCTCAATTGGTTTCTCAAGTCACTTGTTTCCCTTTTTGCCAAAGATGTGGCCGCCACCTTCTGCCAGTATGAAGAAGAAGCCATTGGCAAGGCCCAACAGTTTGAACTCATTTACTCACGGTTAGGATACTTATATACAGTACTACCTGATGCCCTGAGACCCATGCCATTCGGCTAGGACAAAACTGGGATGTCTCACTCAGCGGATGGATTGATTGGTACCACAACACACCACAATCCAGACCCCCGACAACCAACTACATATGGTACACCTCCATATCCACCGATATATGGAGAAAATCCTTACTACCCCCCTCCCCTTATCAACAACCATACCTTGTTGCCCTTCCTCCACCCGTAAGTGGACCCTCTTCGACACCCAAAATGCACCCAACTCTCCAACCAAGTTCCGGTACCCCCTCTACCTCAGCCTACACCTTAAGCACTAATGAAAGCGCTACACCTTCCTATGTACCCTATGGATCATTATCAGAAAATAATCTATAATTCCCATTTCCTGGCTCTCCACAGCCCATGGCTCCACCATAAGGACACCCACATGCTGGGGTTAATTTTGTTCAGCCCTCTCCCATTCAGAAATATCAAAATTTTGAACAACCGAATACAGAAAATCCGACCCATCAGCCAAATAATACCAAAAAGAAAGGAAAAAACTGAAGCAATAATAATCCAGGACAAGGAGGGAATCATCCCCAACATAACCAACTTACTGGGGGCAACCAAAATAAAGGGAACCAAAACCCTCAAGGGGGAAACAATAACAAACGCCAAGGGAAGAATAACAACCATCTTTGGACAAACTTCTCTTGTGCCCTTTGTGGTGAGTATGGCCATTACACTCACCATTTCCCACAAATTACTGACTTTAAACGGATGAAAGAATCTGGAAATGGACCACGTCCCCCAAAACTGCCTGCTCCTCAGTAGGCCCCACAACAATATGTGCAGCAACCACCCCCAACCGTGCTGCAAAACCCCATTCCACACCAAGGGGTGATGAACACCCAACAAGAGATGCAACCTACCCTACCAGAGATGGGACAATATCCCAATCCAAGAAATCTTGCAAATCACACTATCCTCCTCACTACCGAGGAAGAATTTCTTCTACAAATGCACAGTCGCCAATACAATACACCCCTTGAGTCCGCTCCCACCACCTTAGAAGTGCCCTCAGTCACAACTGGACCACCTTTGATGATTCCACACCCTAACACTAAAACACCACTTTGCATCCCTCGTATCCCATTACGAAGGAATGTCAACAACCCTCAGGCTAGGGCGGCCCACAACTATAGTTTGGTCGACGACTTGGCACAATCTCCTACCGCCATGTCAGTCTTAGAAGTCCTTCAAACTTGTCCCACTCAACAGAAGTCATTAATTTTCACCCTAGGGACTCATCACATTTGATCTCAATAGTGGAGAACCTCGCCTCCCCGCTCTTTTCGCTTTTCAAATAATAGTTAAAATCTGGAACATCACAGTCCATCGATGCATAATTGATGAAGGTGCATATACATGCATCATGTCCAAATCCATATGGTAGAAACTTGGCTCCCTCAAGCTCATACCATCCACCATCACCTTAAGAGCTTATGACAGACGACCATCTTCTCCCGAAGGTCTCTTCCAAAATGTCCCCATAGAACTTGGGGGTAAAACCATTCTTATTGACATTGAGGTTATTGATGACCCACTCGATTACAATATCTTGTTTGGTCATAGCTACATGTATGATATGAAGGCAGTTTCCTCTTCTGTGTTTCGAACCATGATGTTCCCCCATAACGGGAAGATCATTACCATCGATCAGGTTTCACATTACGAGCCTAACCCTTCCTCCAACATCGATAATATCCTCCGTTTTGTCCACACTAATCCTGATGCCTACCCACTTATCGAAATGGGCCCCAGAATTTTCAAAGATCCATCCTTGCTAGGGACATACCATGGAGCACCCCCGCTCATACATTCTTCCACACAGGTATGTGTCGTCTCATCCAATGGAACTGAAACTAGAGATACCCTTCCTCCCAATGAGGCCCCTCTTATATCTGATGTCCCACTAGTCGTAGAGCTTCGTCCTCAGGAATGCCCTGAAAACCCTCCAGCTTCACCTGTTCCTGATTTCACCTTACCCCAAGGTCACATTCTGGCTTGAGAGACAATCCCCCAAGCCTTTACTCAAATTCCCTTCTTTTACCCCCCACTAGGCATACAAGCTTTCCAGGTAGCCGCAATGCTTACCATTCCCAATATGGTGCTGGAAATTCCAGTCTAGTATCTACATCCCCCCGCGATGGTCCCTAAACCATCCCTCCCTCCCAAAACAAAAGGAATCCCGATGCATATTCCAATACTTACCCCCACTACACCACCATCACCCCCACTTGCTAAAACCACTGCTACAATTGGGGGCATACGGAAGAAGAAAGAGCCCATCGCTCCCATTCCTCCTCGCGTCCAACCTCCATGTGCTCTATGTGAGCAGGACATACACCCCAACAACAACTTCCCATGTCTACCTAAGCTACGCAATCCAATTCAACTCCCTCGAGCACCAACACCTCTCGTCACTTCACCAAGTATTTCCACTATCTCCCCTGACACAAGTAGCAAAGGATTGCGAACCAAATTCGCATGCACCCTCTGTTCAAAGTATGGCCATTACACACACCATTGTCTGATGCTACCTCAATTCCGACAGACACTACCGACAGTACACCAGATATTTCAGCAAGAACCCACTCCCCCTGCATCATCTCAAACACATGTCACCGACATCCATTATTTCATGACCTCAGTCAACGAATGTATGAGATGCCCTTGCTCTCTCTGTGGATCATTAGATCATTTCACATACCAATGTCCTATGATCATTGAATATAGGTGTCACCAAATGGCCCTGATTCAAAATCCTACACCCCCCGACAGAATTGGTGATTACCCCTACTCCATCACCAGAGGTTATTCATATCCTTTCTCCCAAGCCTGAGGCACTCCCTACTCCTCCCTGGTTCTTGGATAATTTATACAAGGATTTACCCCCAAATCCCCCCAATTCTCCAGTTCATTTCCCCATGAAAATTTTACGCCTGACTACCCTTTTCAACCCACAATATCTTGATATTTGGTTTATGTCGAGCGAACCATCACAATACCATTGCATCACCCCCCCTGCTTCTTTACCACTAGAAGACAACCACACGGTGATAGTCACCGGTGTCACTCCTCTAGATCCCCTATATTCTCGATAGTTCCACTGCAATGAAGACATCCTCGAGGAGTTAACTACCCCCGATTTCCCATGGGATGCGCTCCACCACAGAGTGCTCTTTCTTTCACAAGAAGCCTTCGCACCTCCTAACCAAAACCCCATATACATAGTCGAAACCAAATATTTTCTCTCATCAGGGCATATAGATTGGTTCAATAACCCTATCCCTGCCCTCGACGCTTTGGAAGAAGGAAATATGGCCAATATTTCCCCCACCGTCAAAATCTATATTTCCATCAAACCTAGAGTCGTAGAGGAAATCACTATTGGCGTCGCATGCTCTCCTGAAGAAATTACAGCCTACAAATCTATCTCCCAGGAATACCAGGACATTTTTGCCTAGTCATACATAGAGATTCCTGGCCTTGATCCCTCTATTGTCGAACATCGTATAGACACCTGGCCTAATATCACACCCATCCACCAAAAACAACGTCCACTACACCCATCCAAAGCAGCGGCCATCAAGGCCGATATTGACAAATTACGCACTGTGGGGTTCATCTACCCCATCGCCTATACGTCATGGGTCTCCAATGCCATCCCCGTTAACAAAAAACAGGGCACTATCCGTCTCTGTACGGACTTTCGTGATCTCAATCACGCCTTTCCCAAGGACAACTTTCCAACACCCTTTATCGACCAAATTATCGATGATTGTGTGGACCATGAGGCTTTGTCCTTCATTTATGGTTTCTCTGGCTACAACCAAATTCAAATTCACCCAGTTGATCAGTACAAAACCGCATTCACTACCACCTGGAGAAATTTCGCATATCGTGTCATGCCTTTTGGCCTCAAGAACGCCGACGCAACTTTTAAACAGGCCATGACATACATCTTTCATGATCTGGCTCATATCATCCTCACATACTTGGACGACCTCACAGCTCGATCCAAGAAACGCACTCAACATCTCAATGATTTATGAATCATCTTCCAAAGGTATTGTCAGTACAACATCCGATTGAACCCACTCAAGCACGTGTTCTGCATCACTGCTGGACGCCTCCTTGGATTCATTGTTTCCCAATGTGGCATTACCATGGACCCCATCAAGGTCCAAGCCATCACATAAATTCCACCTCCTCGGAATTTATGCCAACTGCAGAGCCTACAAGGCAAAGCTAACCTTTTACGACGCTTTGTCCCAGATTACGCCACTCATGCACATGGATTCCTTCACTTGCTACGCCAAGACATCCCATTCTGATGGGATGAACATGCCCAAACCGCTTTTAATGATATTAAAGCAGCACTCTCCAAAGCCCGGTTGATTATTCCACCCGACTATGACCGCGACTATATCCTCTACATATCGGCCTTAGCCGTCTCAACAACATGATTTCTCGTCCAAATAGGGGATGATGACCATGAGCATGTAATTTACTACATTAGTAAAAATCTTTCAGGGACACCCTTGAAATACAATCACGAAGAGAAATTGGCCCTTGCAACTGTCCTGGCAGTCCAGAAACTGCGCATTACATTCTGCTTCAAACTACCAAAGTCGTAGTAGATTCCAACCCCATGCAATACTTGCTCAGTCGCCCACAAATTTATGGAAAATTTTCCCGACGGATCGTCATCCTTCAGGAGTACGACCTCGAATTTTCAACAACCAAGAGAAAGAAATCCCTCATCCTCGCCGAACTCATTACGACATTTCCCTCTGATATTACTAGTACCCCCATCAATACCAACTTCCCCGACAAACATACATCTCTTTTACAACCATGCACTAATGCACGCAAATCCTTCGATCGCCTGCGCACTGGGGAGCCCACCCTCATAAAATCCCCTTGTATGACCATCTGTACAACCTTGCCCAAAAATGAAACCCTAATTCCTATGCAAGAGGATACGACAACTAACTTGAAACTCGTTGATCCTGAATTGGCTGACTCGATCTCTCAAAATATCCAAATATCCTCTAAAATCGCTCGTCCACTCAATAAGACAACAAGTACAAATGAGGTGGCATTATGGGCCCTACAACTATATATAGTCCCTTTTGCCAAACTTACAGACTCAATTCCGGGAGCTCTGGTCGTTCGTTTTTCGATCCATCTTCAGCCACGGGATCAAGATCTCACTACCTACACCATTCCATTCCCCAGGCCCCCTTCCATCATGGGCCCCCGGGGGGCATTTTTCTCATATTACACTCAGGTATGCATGCTTACATTCACACATTATTGAATAACTGTTATATGATCTTTCTCTTCAGATATTGTTCACGTCGGGTATTCGGTTTTCATGTGTGTAGGTACTTTCTCATTCTACATTAGCATTAAACCTTTAGGTATATCATCATCACTGGCATGTAGTTATTCCCTCTGAATATCAAATTTCATCTCCTAGTCACACCCTCCGATATTTGACTCTAGGATCCCTATATCCGGCTCTGCAGTACTTTCACCTCTACTGCATTTTGGTACCGTCACCCGATAACACTCTCCCCCACATGAGTTGTCCCTTTCATAGTCCCCCTTGGCACTTTAAATCTCATGTTTTTTTCACCCTTTAGGGATGGGAGTCTTTATAGTCTTATGCATCATTGAGAACCAACCACATACTCCTTCTCCTCATTTTTCTAGCCTACCCAATGGAATCCTAGGTTACTTCATCATGGTCCTATTTTGACAACACCCCCACAATATCATTAACCATCCATTTCATCTACAGTCAGTTTGCCCATCTACAAATTCTCCTCCATTCACTTCCCTCATACAGAAACCCACATATGGGGCCCTCACCCTCCACCTATTTCCCCAACAACTTGCGCCATCATCAGGCCAAGCCATCTTACACTGGGGCACCCATTTCTGTATCTACACAATTATCCAAAATTATTCTTTATTCTTTTGGTAATTGTACAAAACCTTTTTCCCACATTTACATAGCTTTCTGTTGTCGCCTTTAGCGACCTTCCTTTTCCTACAAAGCAACCCTTGTCTCCCTTGGTTGGGGAATTTTTCACTTCCTTCCATCAATGACATTATCCATAAACCTCGAGTATCTTACAATCCATACTCCTTTTGATCTCTGCGTTTGTCCATTTTGTCATGCCTCTGGCACAATTTACCCTCGTCTAGTCATCCCCCTAATGCTAGATTCAGTTTCATGGTTGTTGCCACTTTACATATCTCCCCAACCAAGGGCAGTCTTGAGTCTCACTACTCCTGGACATCATCCATGTTACTCATCAGTTCTTGATTTTATCCAGTAGATTTCATGAAGCCCTCCGCTTATCAAAGTTGTGTCTCCCTTTCTGTCGACATCAACACAGTTTCCAAACGGGCGACAGTATCTTGACTCTCATTACCTTTACAATGAGGAGTCTCAGATGCACAAAGAGAACCATCATTTCTCTCTGCTGTCGTTGACCCTACAACATTCGAATTCAACACTTTCTCATGTTGCGGTGGGTCTTACTTGGCGACTATTGCAGTTGTTTCATATTTGTCGAAGACCTCTAAAAATTGTTAGGCCATTAATGCCTGCGAATCCTCGAAACTTATTATAGTTGTCATCGCCTCTTTTCAGAGTTTATTCACCATCAAAATTGTCCTCTTTTATTATCAACATGCCCCCAAGGGCGCTGCAGTCATCTACACCAACACACAACTTCAGTTACTGTATTACACATTTTTGAGTTACATGACACGAGCATGGGACATGCCTGTCTCGTTTGTACACAATTTTATTTTTCCACACCTTGGGAAAGGTTTGGGTCCTAAAGGTTCCCCTCTCCTTCCAATTTGTCTCTCTTGACACTCCCCTCATCGCTCTTTCTTACAATGGTACTCTCAGTAGAAGAAACATTGATGTATTTTTGGCTATACATATGCTCCTAACCTCATACATCATGTGGCATCTGTTATCACTGAAATTTCATACACAAATGGTTACAGGAATCCAGGATCTCCAAACACCTATTAGTTTATCCATGAACCAAAAATGCATTTTCAAAAGGCTCAAAACTATACAACTAGTTATAAAATCAGCATGCGCTAAGACTACATAGGAAGCGCGCGCACATGTGCCATCCAGAAACGCAAGAAAAGTGCACATGTGCACGATGTGTGACTATGGACGCAAAAAATCGCACACCCCTCAGAACAACGCATTTATGATTGTGTTCAACCTTCCACCCACTTCTGGTTCAGCTTCCAAGTCGATTTGACACCCAAATCTCGGCTGAATCCAACTGGGGGGTTGGTCAAAGACCTAAGGGTGCCCTAAAGGGCCCCTTGTTCACACTAAAGATTGGTTGAATAATGCCTCAAAGATATGCTATAAAAGGAGGCCATGGGTGGACTACATTTCCAAGGAATTCATTTGTATTATTATGCTACCTATATTCTCTTGGAGGATCCTCTTTCCTTGTCAAGAGCATACAAGCATCATTTCATTTGAGCTATTCACATCACCTCTTGAGTGAATGAGATTTGGATTTATTCACCATTTCCTTCAAGTTTGCTAGTTGTAAGAAGAAGTCAATATTTGGGGGTTCAAGAGCCCTCCCTTGGAGGAAGAGGGGACCCATAAGTCTCCCTTTCTCTTTGGTGTTTTTTCACTAATACAATCCTTTCCATTGGTGGCATGAATGTTGTTTATGTCTTGCTTTAATGTCCTTATGCACTCTAGTTTAGTTTCTTTTATTGTTCTTAGCTTAGTTTTTTGATTATTTCTTATGCTTGGTGTTTCTAACTCTTGCATTCACTATTGTATTGCCTAGATAACTCAACTAGGCTTGTAAGCATCTTTATTTTTCTCATTTAGGTTTTGAAAGAGACGCAATAACCAGGGCAGTAAAATATGCAAGCATCGAGGCAGTAAAATATTTAAGCACCGTGGTGTTTGTCTTATAAGCACAAAGGATTTAACAGTAAAACACACCAGGGGAGTTAAAAATAATTAAGCACCAAGGATTTTTTCTTAGAACACCCTGGTACGTTATTAATAAGAAGACATCGATGTTGTATAAAATAATATGCACCAATGCGTTACCTGGAAAAACCCACCCAGTTCTTTAAAAATCGAAAGCACCAGTGCTTTTTAGTAACAAACAATCCCTGGTTCTTATCAATAACATAATAGCGCCATTGCATATTAATAACAGAAATGCACTGGTGCTTATTAATAATCATAAAGCACCGATGCTTATAAATAACACAAAAGCACCGGTGCTTCGTATAAGCTTAATGCATCGAAGGCCAATTTTTTAATTTTTAATTTTGTGGTATTAAATAAATATTGAATCTAGTGCTAATTGATTACATAAAATCATCGCTGCACATTTCATTTAAAACACACCAGTGAGTTTTAATATTGAACACGTCGATGAGATTAATAATTAAAATACACCGAGAAACATTGATCTGTGATAGTGCAATTATTGTTATTTTTTAATTCCATTATTTGTCAAAAAATTTACATATATCTTATATTTTTATTAGTGAATTTGTATATGATGTTTGGATTAATTTGTTATATCATTAGATTTTTCATCTCTTCATTATAATATTTAGTCATCCATACATTTAATCAACGATGTAACATTTCACAGCAACATTGGACAACACAATAAAATAAATTAAAACATATTTTATTATATGAATAAGAGGGTCTTTGTCATACAAAATAGAACACTTATCGATAATCCCTTGTCTTTCAATTGGGACACTATGTCCATTACATTAAACAAAAATGTCTAATTTTCACAGACAATTATTTCAAAAAAACAATTTGCATCTTTCATTGATATCCAAATATATTGGTCATCATTCTTCACCGGAACTGTTGTTAGTGCTTGAGATGCTTCCATGCCTTGGGTTATTTTGTTGAATGTTTGGTTTATTTCCTCGATTGTTTTGTTCTTCTTCAATTTCCATCTACAAACATAAAAGTAAACTTTAATGAGTCTATCTACATTGGTGAGAATAATGAAAATTGAAATAAATAATATACATGAATGTAAATTGAAAAGGGACGTACCTGCAAAGAAAGAATTGACTCATGAATCATACACATATGTTCAAAATAAAATCTCATGCCTTGTTTCAACAATTCTTCTGTTGGCTCAGTTCCATACTTTGTTTCCTACAATTTTTATACCCCATAATAAATCATAGATTTAATATAAAGTATTATTATTTTTTTGTTAATTATAAAATGATAGAAGTAAAACAACATAGATTATACTTACAAATTTCACAATTAAATTTTGATATGCCAACATATACTCA
>JASDQU010310155.1:25626-46578 GCA_032191745.1 Picea mariana
TCAATGTTTCAGATTTTCGGCTCTCGGTAAACCCAAGTGCGAGACCTCCTGTCTTCGCATATCGTGAAATCCTGAATTGGGAAACCCCAAAATGATCTCAGTAGATATATGGGTTTCGCTGTTGCAGCACCTGGGAAACTAAAGGGCAGGAATCCTCGTCTTCATATATCGTGAAATCCCGGTACGCGAAGTCCCGGTAGGTGAAATCCCAAAGTGGTTTGGTGTGAATAGAATTCTGGGTTTCAAGGTTTGAGGAGTCGAAGAACTCAACTCCCTTGCATTTCGAACTCCCAGTTTTCGAAGTCCCAAAATGTGAAAGGCGCCTCCTTGCTTAGCCCGAGGTCACAACCGATGGACACATGGGAGTAAATACTATGTTTGGTGTGTAAGTTGTACACGATGGATCTTCAATGAAAGAACCAATGAATTGGTGTGGTGAAGGTCTCGATTGGAAGACCTAGCCTACAGTAGAACCTCGTAGGAATTTGGGAACTCTATCCCTTGAAGAAGAAGAGGAAAAAAAAAAAGAAAAATCTTAGTTCCCGTAGTGGGTGTGTTACATTTCTCGTTAATCCTTTTTCTTTCCTAAGCTTTTAGCCAGTCATCCAAGTAATTGTTCACAAGTTGTAATCGTGAGCACCAAGTGTAACACTTAGAGCGGTCAAATATGGATTCAAATCAAGTGAGAGAGAAAGATCAGTGTTTGGTGGCAAAGATCCATCTGATAGATAAAATCGACAATCATCGGATAATTGGGAGCATATAGTCACATGAAGAATAGCATCAGGCAGAATTTCGAAATTGCGATGCCATCCTAGCCATCGATCCTGGGAAGAACACGTGGTGCATGATCAACATTTCTTTGACTCATAGGATGGAGAAGTCAAAGGGTAGAGTCATGAGGACTTGCAAAATGCAAAGTCGTGAAATAATACAGGCTGCCCACTCCAGCAGGATGCATGGCACAAGATCCAAACCACGGATAAAGCCTTTTCAGGAAGGTTGAGGTGAGAAGTACTGATGGCCTGAGGTCTCAAAATGTCAATACAATCTAGGCCATCCGATCAAAGGAGACACATGGCTCCTGATCCGAGCATCACGATTTCACAACTTGGGGTTTTGAGCATGGAACACATCATGAGTTCACGAAATGCGAAATCGCGAAGCGCCTAAGAGTTAGGCCCGTGATCACAACCCAGATTCATATGAAGAGAGGGGCCAAAGAAAGAAAATCACTTGGATGAACAACGGGCAGTTGAGATAGTTCAAGGAATTGATTGTGGCTGTTGGATTCAAGGTAAATCCAATGGTTGATTAGAGTGGGCCATTTCACGGGAACAAGCATCAGGATATTTGAAGTCAAGGGGGATGAATACTTCTGAAATATGAAATACTAAGATTTCATATGGATAAAGCACAGTTCATTGCCTGTGGTCATGTGGGACAAAGAAAAGGGGACTGCACAAAGGATCGAAGCACCCGAGTTGGTCACTGAGAAGGATCTACGTGGCCTCGAGGTGCCAGAATTAACTCAAAGGAATGGTGAGCTCGCCTGGAAAGCTCATGGGTGTCAGGCCTTAGTAGTTAATCAAATTGGGGAGGTGGTTGAAACCTCATTTCACCACATAAATGGAAAGCATGGAAAATATGACCGCGAAGGGAAAACTGTCAGCCGAAAGTTCCCTGTCATGGATTTTCTGGTGAAACCCATACCGATTTGATCTTGTGTCTGACAGAAGAATGTAAGTGCAGCCTGAAATAAGAATACTGAGACACTAAACCTTGAATACATTGATCAAAGTGCGCTTTTGTAGGGAGCAAGTTCATTTGAGTATATATACTCACTTTTTTATATTTTGTAAGGGTCAATGGTTGATCTAGGCTCCCTTGTAAAGTTTTAATGAAGCTCTGGTTCTTCTAGTTATGTATCTATATTTGAGACTTCTTGTTTAATGCAAGTCAACTTATTTCATATCTCTATAAACAACTATTTTAGAACACTCAGGCATGGAGGATCCAGTCGAGGGTAGTTATGTTTTGTGATGTAGGTTTGATCACAGTGACTTTGCAAGTAGTTTTAATCAGTTTCTTGTGTTCTCTTCTCCCTCTAATACTGAGAGCCTGGGCATGGATGATCCAGTCAGGTTGTTGTGATTGTATTGTAATGTATGTTTGATTGTAGTACCGTTATAGCATTTCCATTTTCCTTAAGTTGTGAATTCAAGAGGATCATGTATTTGGATATTTTCCTCAGGCTGCTGGAAGACCAGATGTCCATAGCAGACCTATTCAACCTCCTCAAGTTATTTCCCCTAATCACCACTATACCAAACTTACTGAATGAAGATAGAACAAGACCTCACCTAATTATACTTTCCATCCCWGTTTCCTGAGTTGAAGCGATATAATCTTGAGACTGCATCCATTAGACCACCCTTTAAACTATTCACTGTGACATACAAAATGATGGGTACTAGGCTTACCTCTGCTGCAATTCAGAGGTGACTTCTAGTGTTAACATTTCTAGTGTTGTTGCCAGGGACAAAATTGAATATTTTCATTAGGATTGAACGACAAAGCTTACTATTTCTAAAGGTGCATCAGAACTCAGTACATCAAAGATTGCAACTATGCACCTAGTGACTCCATTGATGCGAATCCACTTGTGACTCCACTATTTCAGCTATGGCTTCTAGAGGCAGACACACAAGGTCCACTCCATAGTTGCCTTTAGAAACACCTAAAGCTGACTCAGAGAAAATTGTCATAAGGGGAAAGACCCTTCGAGAAGGTACTTCTACTGCTAAACCAGGTATTTCTGATGATTTTCATTGTCCTCCTATAGAAACTCCCATATCTACTTCTTGTTCTCCTATCATATCGTCTACTAGAGTTTCCCAAATTTTAAATTTTGGGAGTGTTCCTATTGAGTTATCCCCTCTTGGCCTGGGATTTGGGGGATAAATCCTTGTCACTCCACTCTCCCTTGAAGTTTTTCCTTGGTCTAGACCCCAGACCTCAAAATATTTTCCTACTCCAGGTTTTATTACTCCTCCTCCCATTAGAGTTACTGCTACTATAGAAAGGGAAACCTCTGCCCCCTCTAGACCTATAGCCTTTTCTCCAAATCCTCTACTTTTCCCCTTTCCTCTATAAGGCTTAGTTCCATTTTCTCCTGCTCGAACTCCATCCCTTCCTAATTCTCCTCCACCTATTATCCCTATGGTAGGTGCTAACCCCCCTAGAAATAGAATGAATGCCATAGTAGTTGCCCGATATCCCCCTCTTTTTTTTCCTTATCCTCTTAATGTCATACCAGCTGGTGGCTACCTTAAGCAACTCCCTAAGTTTATAGGAGAAGGAGATATAACTGCAGAGGAGAACCTTGCAACTTTCTATAGCTATGCTGATAACTATGTCATAGTAGATGAATATGTATGGATGAGGATTTTTGTCCACAGTCTTGATGGAGAAGTGTTGGCCCTTGACCAAGTTTTGGGATAACCTTGGTCATTTTGACCTATTTTGGGACTTCGATAGCTAGTCGAAGAAGGAGCTCCAAGCGAAATAGAGATTATGGGATCTCGGTCCACTTTTGGGCCCCTTTTAGGGTTTTGGGTTAATGTAATGGGAAAGGGATGTCAGCCCGTGGGCTTACCCATGCTTAGGCCCACTTTTGTAATGTATAAATAGATACTTAGGAAATGTAAGGATGGTCGATGGCTTAGTGCTAATAGTTAGATCTATGTGAGCAGATGTGAATTGTAAATTCTCTGTGCATGATTGTAAGAGGCTTGCAGAGATAAGTGCACGTTGTTGTAAGAGGTTGTAGAAGGCTTTGTGTTGAAGCATAAGGAACAAGGATCTAGCGAGCTACACAGATCTTCTATCCTATGTGAAGAAGGGGTTGAGGTTCTGTGCTATAACTGACGATTGAAGATACTAATAAATAATAAGAGCTGGTGGATGTAACCCTAGGGAGGGGGTGAACCACGTAAATCTGTCTATTATGCTTTGTGTTTTGACTTGATGTGTTTATCTCTTTCTTTGCTAAGTGCTTTGATATATTTAGATAGATCTACTTATGCTTTGTGCTTATTAGATGTGTATTAATGTTAGATTTGATATTTATGAAGATGCTTAGTGCCGATCTACTAGATCTAATCTATTTTACTTTTGCTAAGTGATGAAATATCTTAGATCTAAGTGAATGTTGCGATGCTCTATATGCTAAGTATAATAAGGGTTGAATATTGATGAATGATCAATGATAAGTGTGCTGTAAGTAATATAATCATAGATCTGTGTCCTAGCTAAGGTTACAGACACCTGAGTCTTGCAACCACCCCTGCCTCTTCCTCGGGTGAGACTTCATCTGCTTCACAAGTGTTGTCGAAAGGGCTAGTAGTTAGGATTTTGTTGGTGCGCTCTTGAGCGTTGAACCTTGGGTTTGTCACTGTGACAACAAATGGTTCCATTGCCGAGACCTAAAACTGTGGTTGTTGGGAACTAGAGAAGAAGAAGCTTTGTGCAAAGAAATCTCTGTGCGTAGATCTGTTGCCTTAATGCGTAGTGTTCTACTTGACCTATGAAGCTTTGTGCCAAGAGAGAAAGGTCAGATCTGAAGAAAAGAGGTCAGATCTGCAAGAAAATAGGTTGATACTGAAGAAAAGAAGCAATATTTGAATGCTTTGTACTCTAAGAAAGGTAAAAGTGAATTTTTTTTATTAAAAGAAGTAATATTTGTAAGCTCTGTGCTCTGATAAAGGTAAGAAAATTCTAGATCTGAAAGCTTTGTGCTCTGTAGAAGTAAGATAAGTGAAAATTTTTGTTTCTAAAGTATGGATCTAGGTATTTTTGATAGATTATGTCCTAGCTTAAAACCTAGGGCATTAATAGATGAAAGAAAGTTTGATATGAATAGATCTGATAAGTATAATGATAGTTATGTTATACCTATGCATAGAAAGAATGTTTGGACTAACAAATGGATGTAGGATCCTAGAAATATTTTGTTGTAGATTGGCCCCTATGATCCTAGTGCAAAGTACAGAAGAGGCTGAGGATCAGTTACAAGAAAGAGAGGATTAACCCTCTGTTATAGTTGCAGAAAACTGAGACATCTAGCTAAGGAATGCCCTGGTGGAGGACCTAGTTGTCTTTGTTGCAAAGCTCTAGATCATGAAGTATTGGATTTCCCTAGAATGATTGCTAAGATTGAAAGAATGAATCTGCATGAAGAAAACCCTAAGACAAATCCAGAGATAGAAGAACCTCAGAAAGAATTAGAGAAAGTATTAATTCAGATGAAAGAACCCCTGAATGAGCACCGACATGTCAGATTATCAGAGATCTTTAAAGAAAAAGAATGCATCGAAGTAAGGATAGGGGAATTCGACATTGATTGTGTTCTACATGAGAAAACACATATGAATATCATGATAGAGAGAACATGGGAAGATATAGGGAAGCCTGCCATTATCCCTTCACTAGGAGGAATAGGACTCTTCATAGGAAAATTGGTAAACCTATGTGGAAGGCTCACTCAGATATCTACGAATGCTAATGGAACTTTGACTGAAGAAGATTTTGAGATTATTAAATTTATTGAGGACAACGCCCCGTTTACTATGTTACTTGGAAAACCTTGGATTGACAGAGATCAAGTTAGATGGAAGGAAGAAGTAGAAGTTTTGGAATAGAAGAAACAATAATTAAAAGATTTTATGACCAAGACGATTGCACAGTTGATTGAAGAGAAGAAGAACAGATCGAATCTCCTTGCCACTAGAAACCCCAATGTCAAAGCTGAAAGAATGTTAGAAGGCTCACAGAAGACTGAAATATATTAAGAAAATTAAGAATATTTCCAAGGGGAACATATAACAAATTGAATTTGAAGAAGGTTGAACTGTGAAATATATTAAGAAAATTTGGTAACAATGCTTATGAGATAGAGATACCAGAGGATGTGGGTATATCACATATATTTAACATTTCAAACATGTAAACTTACAGTGGGACACAGATAAAGCAGAGCTACAACAAAGCAAGGAACAGTTGCTCGCAAATCAGCTTGAAGTCAAGGAACTAGTCAACATAGCACTCCGCTCTGTGACTGTTATCGAAGTACAGGCTGAAGAGAGAGTTCCACAACAAGTGGCACAACTTGAAGAATTTATATAGAATCTTCAACAACACATTGTCGATCTAGAACTCCACATTGTGCACGAGACCCTTGAGGAGATAAGAGACCAGCGAGAAGCAACTGCTCATAGTGAAGTTGACCGATTGAAAGCTCTTGCCTTGGAGTGCAAGCAACTCAGTAACCAAAGCACCTAGACTTATGAGAACCTTACAAAGAATCTGGAGTTATAGGCGCTGGAGTTGCAGCTTTAGGAAGCAAAGAAACATGCATATACATTACAAGTGCAGTTGAAGGCCATGTCTGCAGTGGATAGAATGAAAATATCTCATGAACAATGCATAGCTCAACAGTAGATACATATGATCCAGAGTAAAGTGATGGAAGTCACTTAGTGAATCCAACCGGTGTAAGACAAGGCATGCATGTTATTTTTCGAGATCAAATCCAGAGAGCAGAGCTTGAGCAAGTCATCATCATTGCAGAACAACGCCTGGAAGGACTAGTAAATGACACAATGATCCTGGAATTCAGCTAGCAGAAGGCCACAACAAAACAATAGGTCAAAGCAGCTCAAGCCAAGCTCGAGGCTTTTGAAGTAGAATTGCACAGACCAGAGTGACTCGGGATGAGTCACAGGTGAGTGCTGGGGGCCTGTTGGCCCTTGACCAAGTTTTGGGACAACCTTGGTCATTTTGACCTATTTTGGGACTTCGACAGCTAGTCAAAGAAGGAGTGCCAATTGAATCAGAGATTACAGGATATTGGTTCAATTTTGGGCCCCTTTTAGGGTTTTTGGTTAATGTAATGGGAAAGGGATGTTGACCCGTGGGTTTACCCATGCTTAGGCCCACTTTTGTAATGTATAAATAGATACTTAGGAAATGTAAGGATGGTCGATGGCTTAGTGATAATAGTTAGATCTGTGTGATCAGATGGGGATTGTAAATTCTCTATGCATGATTGTAAGACGCTTGCAAATCTAAGTGCAAGTTGTTGTAAGTGGTTGTAGAAGGCTTTGTGCTGAAGTGTAAGGAAGAAGGATATAGCGAGTTGCGCAGATCTTATGTCCTATGTGAAGAAGGGGTTGAGGCTCTATGCTGTAACTGATGATTGAAGATACTAATAAAGAAGAAGAGTTGGTGCACGTAGCCCCAGGGAGGGGGTGAACCATGTAAATCTGTGTATTATGCTTTGTGATTTGACTTGATGTGTTTATCTCTTTATTTACTAAGTGCTTTGATATATTTAGATAGATTTACTTATGCATTGTGCTTCTTAGATGTGTATGAATGTTATATATGATATGTATGAATATGCTTAATGCCGATCTACTAGACTTGATCTATTTTATTGTTGTTAAGTGTAAAAATATCTTAGATCTAAGCGAATGTTGTGATGCTCTGTGCTATATGAAAAGTATAATAAGGGTTGAATATTGATGAAGGATCGATGCTAAGTGCGTTGTAAGTAATATAATCACAGATCTGTGTCCTAGCTAAGGTTGCAGACACCTGAGTCTTGCAACCACCCCTGCTTCTACCTTGGGTGAGACTTCATCTGCTTCACAGGTGTTTCCAAAAGGGCCGGTAGTTAGGGTTTTGTTGGTGCGCTCTTGAGTGTTGAACCCTGGGTCTTCCCCTATGCCAACAAGAAGACAAAAAGTGGTTTCGGGCCCTGACCCTTGGATCCATTGATGGGATTGAGGATTTGGATGATGTCTTGTTGAGGCATTCAAGGAATAAAAAAGACTTCATGTATTATATCACAGAGTTCGAGTCCCTAAAAAGAAAAGAGGGAGAGTCTGTCTATGAATTCTCCAAAAGATTCAACAAAATGTACAACAATATCCCTACTGAGATAAATCCTACAGAAGCCTCTGCCAAAATTACCAATTCTATTTCTTTCGACCCTGACTTCTACCTCTTGTTAAGAGAGAGAAGAGCTACCTCCTTGGCTCATATTCAAGATGAATCTCTGGAAGTAGAGTCTAACATATTGGCAGTTGACCGACTCATGAATAAGGATGATAAAGACAGAGGAAGGGGAAGATCTGAAACCTCAACCTCCAATTCTTCTTCCCTCCTCCCTCAAATGGATGAAGTAAAAAATTTGCTAAAATCACTTTCATCCAGGATGGAAAGGTTGGAATCAGAAGGGAAGAAGACATACAAAAATCCTCAAAATATTGATAATAGAGGCAACTTCAGAAGAAGCCTTAAATGACAAAGGCAAGCCCAATACCCATCAGTTTGTAAGTGCATCCTGACAGAAGAAGACTGAGACGCCAAGCCTTGAATACAATGATCAGAGCACACTTTTGTAGGGAGAAAGTTTCTTTGAGTATATATACTCACTTTTTTATATTTTTAAGGGTCGATGGTTGAACTAGGCTCCCGATTTGTAAAGTTTTAATGAAGCTCTGGTTCTTCTGGTTATGTATATGTATTTGAGACTTCTTGTTTAATGTATTTCAAATTCTTTCATATCTATGTAAAAAACTGTGTTAGAATAGTCGGGAATGGAGGATCCAGTCGAGGGTAGTTATGTTTTGTGATGAAGGTTTGCTCACAGTGACTTTACAACTAGTTTTAATTAGTTTCTTGTGTTCTCTTCTCCCTACGATACTGAGAGCCCGGGCATGGATGATCCAGTCAGGTCATTGTGATTGTATTGTAATGTATGTTTGACTGCAGTACTTTTATAGCATTTTAAGTTTCCTGAAGTTGTAAATTCAAGAGGATGTTGTATTTGGAGCTTTTCCTCCTTAGGCTACTGAAAGACAAGATATCCATATCAGACCTGTTCACCCTCCTCAAGTTCTTCCCCCTACTCACCACTATACCAAAATTACTGACTGAATTTAGACCAAGACCTCATTTTCTTATACTTTCCATCCCAGTTTCCTGAGTTGAAGTGATATAATCTTGAGACTGCATCCATTAGAACACCCTTTAAACTATTCACTGTGACATACAAACTGATGGGTACTGGGATTACCTCTGTTGCAATCCTTTTATAGAGGTAATGGGATTAGAGGTAATGGGTATTGGTCTTACAGAGATATGAAAGAAGATGACTTAAATTAAACAGGAAGTCTCAAATATAGATACATAACCAAAAGAACAAGAGCTTCATTAAAACTTTACAAATCAGGATCCTAGCTCAACCATCAACCCTTACAAAAAATAAAAACGTGAGTATATATACTCAAGGAAACTTGCTCCCTACAAAGAGTGCTCTAATCACTATATTCAAGGCTTGGAATCTCAGTATTCTTCTGTCAGCCTGCACTTACATTCTTATTTCATATGCAAGATTAGATCGATATGGGCTTCACAAAAAAATCCATGACAGGGAACTTTCGGCTAATAGTCTGCCCTCTGTGGTTAGATTTTCCATGCTTTCCATTTATGTGGTGAAACGAGGTTTCAACTAGCTCCCCATTTTCATTAACTAATTTTATTGGGATTAGAATGAGGCCTGAAACCCATGAACGTTCCAGGCGAGCTCACCATTCCTTTGAGTTAATTCTGATGCCTCGAGGCCACACAGATCCTTCTCAGTGATCAACTCAAGCACTTTGATCCTTTTCACAGTCCCCTTCTATTTGTCCCACACGACCACAGGCAGTGACCTCATGCTTTATCCATATGAAATCTTGGGATTTCGCATTTCGGGAGTCTTCACTCCCCTTGACTTCAAATATCTCGATGCTTGTTCCCACAAAATGTCCCACTCTGATCAATAATTGGATTTACCTTGAATCCGATGGCCATAATTAGTTCCTTGAAATATCTCAACCACCCGTTGCTCATCCAAGAGATTTTATTTCTTTGGCCCCTCTCTCCATATGAATCTGGGCTATGATCACAGGCATAACTCTGAGGCGCATCGTGATTTCGCATTTCATGAACTCATGATGTGCTCAGTGCTCAAAACCTCAACTCATGAAATTGCGATGCTTGGATCGGGAGCCATGCATCTCCTTTGATCAAACAACCCAGATTGTATCGACATTTCAGGACCTCAGGCCATCGACACTTCTCGCCTCAACCTTTCTAAAAAGGCTTTCTCTATTGTTCGGATCTTGCGCCACGTGTCCTGCTAGAGTGGGCGGCCTAGATTATTTCATGAATTCACTTTTCATGATTCCTCATGAATATAACCTTTGACTACTCCATCTTTTGAGTCAGTGAAATGTTTATCTTGCACCATGTGTACTTCCTAGGATCGACGACTAGGATGGCATCACGATTTTTCAATTCTTCCTAATGCTATTCTTCGTGTGACTATATGGTCTCGATTATCCGATGGTCATTGATCTAATCTATCTGATGGATCTCTACTGCCAAACACTCGTTCGCTTTATTTGAATCCATATTTGACCACTCTAAGTGTTGCACTTGGTGCTCATGATTGCGGCCTATGAACAATTACTTGGATGACTAGCTAAAAGATCAAGAAAGAAAAAGGATCAACAACAAAGGTAAAGGGAAAACATAGAGGCTATGGGCCTATATTTCTCAGGAAAGCTTCTAAGGGAAAAGAAGTCTACCAAACGGATGAAGACAAACAATAGGAAACTATAAGCTGAGAGGAAAACTTATAATTGGTATGTAAAAAGAGGAAAAATGGGCAAAAAATCACAAACCTAGGTAGAAACCACAACTCACAAGACTTTGACAAGTTTATGTGCTAACACAGCGCACCGCCTGAATCTACTCCCACCACTTAGGAAAGCATTTCTAGTTACAAAAAGACAACCTTTGATGATTCCACGAACTAACACTGAACCACCCCTTTGTATTCCTCACATCCCATTACGATGAAATGTCAAAAACCCTCAGGCTAGGGCGGCACACAATTACAGTCTAGTCGATGACTTGGCACAATCTCCTACAACCATGTCAGTCTTTGAGGTCCTTCAAACTTGTCCCACTCAATGGAAATCATTGCTTTTCTCCCTAGGGGCAATCGACCCTACTGATACTAGACTCATCACATTTGATCTAGATTGTGGGGTACCCCATCTCCCCACTTTGGTATCTTTCCAGATACCATTCAAAATCCAGAACATCACAGTTCATCAATGCATCATTGATGAAGGTGCATCCACATGCATAATTTCCAAAACAGTATGGCATAAACTTGGATCCCCTGAGCTAATACCATCCACCATCACTTTGAGATCTTATGATGGACGACCATCCTCTCCTAAAGGGATCTTTCAAAATGTCTTCGTTGAACTCGGGGGGAAAAAATTCTTATTGACATTGAGGTTATTGACACCCTTCTTGATTACAACATCTTGTTTGGATGTAGCTACATGTACGCTATGAAGGTTTTTCCCCCACAATGGGAAGATCATCACCATCGACCATTGACCAAGTTTCACATTATGAGCCCAACCATTCCTCCAACATTGATAACATCCTACCTCTTGTCCAAACTATTTTCGATGCCCACCCACTCATAGAGATGCCCCCCATAATTTTCAAAGACCCATCCTTGTTGGGGACATACCATGGAGCACCCTCGCTCATACACCCCTCGACACATGTGTGTGTCATATCTTCCAATGAAACTGATAGTGGAGATACCATTCCTCCCATAGAGGCTTCTCCACTCCCTGACATCTCACTAGTGGAATAAATCCTACCTCAAGAACCCCCTAATAACCCTCTGACACCACACACCCCCAATTTCACCCTCCCCTAGGGTCAAATCCCAGTTTGGGAGACAATMCCCCAAGACATTACTCAAATCCCCTTCTTCTACCCCCCACCGGGCGTACAAGATTTCCAGGTAGCCGCAACGCTTACCCTTCCCAACATGGTACTTTCCATTTCGATATGGTATCTACATCCACCCACGATGGTCGCTCAACCATCCCTTTCTCCCCAAATAGAGGGAATCCCAAAGAAGATCCCTGTCCTAACTCCCACCGCACCACCCTCACCCCCACTTGCCAGAACCACTGTGACGGTTGGGGGCAGATGGATGAATAAAGAGCCCACCTCTCCACTTCCTCCCTGAGTTCAACCTCCTTACACACTATGCGAGAAAGAAGGATACCCCACAAATATATTTCCCTCTCTCCCTAAGTTACGCAACCTGATCCAACTCCCTCGAGTGACCACACCTCTCATAGATTCACCAAACACACCCAATACTTCCATTGCATCCCCTAATATAGGAAGTAAAGGGCTGGGAACCAGATTCAAATGTGCCATCTGTTTAGAGTATGGCCATTACACCCACCATTCACCTGCACTACCTCAGTTTTGACAGATGCTCATGACAGTATGCCAGAGCTTTCAACAAGACCCCTCTCCACTCATGTCATCAAGTACCCGAGTCACCGACATCCATTACATCATGACCTTAGTCAATTAAAGTATGATATGTCCTTTCTCTCTCTGTGACTCAATTCATCATTTCACATACCAGTGTCCCACGATCATTGAATACAGACGTCGTCAAATGGCCCTTATTCAAAATCCCCCAACCACCCCACTTCCAGTGATACAAGTGATCCCCCCTACTCCCTCTCCAGACAATGTTCACATCATATCCCCTGAACCTGAGGCACTTCCTACCCCTCCCTAGTTCATGGATAGACTGTCTAAGGATTTACCCCCAAATCCTCCCAACTCTCTGGTTCATTTCCCTCAGGAAATATTACCCTCACCCATGGTTCACAACCCACAATGTATGACCATTTGGTTTATGTCAAGCTTGCCATCGCACCATCCTTTCGATACCCCCTTGATGTCTTCACCACCTGACGAAAATCACACGGTGACACTCACCAATGTTACTTCCATGGATCCCCTATATTCTTGCACTTTCCATTGTGACAAACATATCCTAGAGGAACTAACTACAACCAATTTCCCATGGAATGTTCTCCATCACAGAGTGCTCTTTCTCTTACAGGAATCCTTTGACCCTCCTAGTCAAGCCTCCATATGCACAATCCAAACAAAGTATTTCATTCCATCTGGTCTTATACACTGGTTCAATAACCCTATCTCAGCCCCTGATGCTTTTGAAGAAGGAAACATGGCCAACATTTCCCTGACTGTCAAAATTGATATTTCCATCAAACCTGGAATCGTATAAGAAATCAACATTGGCACCGCATGCTCCCCTGAAGAACTCACATCTTACAAAGATCTCTTTTAGGAATACCAGGATATTTTTGCCTGGTCATATACAAAAATGCCCGACCTCGATCCTTCTATCATCGAACATCGCATCAACGCTTGGTTATATATCACCCCTATACGACAAAATAAACACCCACTACACCCATCCAAAGCAGTGGCTATCAAAGATGAAATTGAAAAACTACACACTGTTGGGTTCATCTACCCCATTGCATACACATCATGGGTCTCCAACCCTGTCCCTGTCAACAAAAAATAGGGCACTATTTGCATCTGCACTGAATTTCATGATCTCAACCATGCTTGTCCCAAAGACAACTTCCCAACACCTTTCATCGACCAAATTATCGATGAATGTGCTAGCCATGAGACCTTTTCCTTCATGGATGGGTTCTCTGGCTATAATCAAATATAGATCCACCCAATAGATCAGTATAAAACTGTGTTTACCATCCCATGGGGTACTTTTGCGTATTGTGTCATGCCTTTTAGACTCAAGAACGTCGATGGGACATTTCAACGGGCCATGACTTACATTTTCCATGATCTCACGCACATCATCCTCTCTTACTTGGACGACCTCACCGCTTGATCTAAGAAACGAACTCAACATCTAGATGACTTATGGGTCATCCTTCAACGATGTCGACAATACAATATTTTCTTGAACCCCCTCAAGTGTGTATTATGTGTCACCACTGAACGCCTCCTTGGGTTCATCGTTTCCCAACACAAAATCACAGTGGACCTACCTAAGGTCCAAGCCATGACAAAATTTCCACCATCATGGAATTTATGCCAACTATAGAGCCTACAAGGCAAAGCCAACTTTTTACGACACTTTTTCCTAGATTATACCACTCGTGTGCACAGTTTCCTTCGCCTACTATGCCATGATATCCCATTTCAATGGGATGAACATACCTGAACCGCTTTAGATGATTTATAAGTGGTGATCTCCAACGCCTCTTTAATGAGTCCACACGACTATGATCGCGATTATATCCTCTACTTGTCAGCCTCAGCCATATCATTAGTAGTATTTCTCGTCCAACTAGGGGATGATGGCTATGAACATGTCATTTACTACATCAATGAAAACCTTTTAGGTCCACCCATGAAGTACACTCATGAAGAGAAAATCACCCTCGTAGTTGTCCTCACAGTCTAAAAACTATGTCATTATATCTTGCTTCTCACTACCAAAGTCGTGGAATATTCTAACCCCATGCAGTACTTTCTTAGTCGATGAAAAATTAATGGTAATTTTTCTCGATGGATCGTCATTCTTTAGGAGTATGACCTAGAGTTGTCAACTCCCAAAATTAAGAAAGCACTCATTCTAGCCGAACTCATCATGGGATTTCCCTCATATGCTACAAGTTCACCCGTCAATACGGATTTTCCTGAAAATCACCTCTTCTACATCTCCTCGTATGAACCCTGGTATGACAACCTCCTTGTCTACCTTCACACACAGAAGTTTGGAACCCATCTCTCCCAAGATGATTGTCGGCGCATTCTCCATCAGGCCCTTCGATATCTCCTTATTGATGACATCTTATATCGACGAGGGGTCGACACCATACTCCGTCGATGTTTGACCATCGATGAATCCGACAGATTCCTGAATGATTTCCACAATGGCGCTTGCGGTGGCCACCTATCAAGGATGTCCACCACCCAGAAGATCATTCAAGTAGGCTACTTCTAGCCTACCTTGTTTCATGACTGCATCCATGCTGTGAAGCGATGTGACAAATCCTAGCTTTATGCAAACAAAGCACGAGCACCAGTTTCTCTTCTACACCCAGTCATCATTGCCGGCCCATTTTGCAAATGGGGAATTGAATTCATGACTTGCAAGCCTCCATCTAGCAATGGACACAAGTACATTGTCATGGTAGTCGATTACTTTACCAAGTGGGCTGAAGCCATGCCTACCTTCAACAACACCACTAACACAACAATGCATTTTTTCTTCAACCACGTCATTACCCGCTTCAGAGTACCACTACAACTAGTCTCTGATCATGGAAAACACTTTGAGAATGAGCTCTTCATCGAAATTTCCTCAAAGTTAGGCTTCTCTCATGAGTTCACCTTCCCATACTACCATTAGTCCAATGGACAGATAGAGGTGGTCAACAAGGTCCTTAAAACCACGTTGCAACGTATTGTCAAAAAACATAAGACCAATTGGCATCATATGTTGTTTTCAGTACCACCTCTAATCGACGGAGGAATTCCTCTAACACCCCACTGACCTCTACCAGAGGAGAATGTGATGGCCCTGCACTAGGGTCATCACATGTGTGTCTCCTACCAGCTCTCGCATCATCGACTGGCCTCAGACCAACCTCATCCCTCTAACATCTCTCTCTCTCCCGTGACTCTCCCCGTGACGGTCTCATAGGCCCCTGAAGAGCCAACACTCTAAACAACTCCACCTCTCACCCTCGCAGCCCCACATCAACATCCATCAACATCCATCCATACATAAAACATATGCTATACTATCAAAATCACAAAAGATAAAATACATCAACATACCTCTATGGTCCCAATCCTCTCCAGGATGTAAAACCATATCTAGGTCTTGGCAGTAGTCCATCCTGCCATACGAGTACCACAATATAATCTATGGCATATGGCACCACAAACGCACCATCTCAATTGTAAAATAATGGCCACCCTCACCACCTCCATGTTGTACGAAAATGGATGCCCACCACATCAGGCATGGTTCCCGTGCATCAACCGCCGACAAAAAAACTCTAGGGTACAACATGGGCACCCTCTCCAAGAACCACACCACCAATATCAACCCAAAGGAAAAATCCCCTTAGTCGGCATCCCAACACTGGTTGAGCTGCCCCATAGTCTTAGTGTGCAAAATCAAGCCCCAGGAAAAATGCTCTCCACCCAATGTTCTCTGCATGATCTTCAGCTAACCACCATTGATCCATTGAGTAGCTAAGGATCTGTAGATCCTCACGATCATCACTTTTATGCAACAATGAATGAGTGCATCCATCACTCCAATCCGCATGACCAAGCATGACATAAAGTCCTCCCCTGAACAATACATTCGCGCCAAGTCTGCCAAGTGCGCATCCCCTGGAAACTGAGGATCAGTAGGTAGGGCCCACCCTGAAAAGGGATATCAATCAAGAAATAAACATCCTCCATAGCAAAGAATGGCAGCTGCTCCCCCCACACAATGAAGCACTGTAGCTTAGTTCTCCACATAGATATCAAAAACTGTAGCAGGTACTCCTGTGCCCGTAGCAGTGGGCAGTCGAAGAACTTTAGTAGCCCATAGTCTACCAAAGGTCACTGGACACCTGACTCATCGCTCACTACCTCCATGAGGCATGCCTAGTCCCTCTCCCTCCAGTGTCCTGGAATCCTGATATGATCACCTATATTCACACAAACAATGTTTGATCATCCATCACCATTCATGAACCAAAAAACTCCAAAAATTTAAGTTTTTTCAAAATCCTTGGCTTTGCCTCATGTGCATGGCTGCCACCCTCACAAGTGTGCCTGTTATTCAAAGAGTTGTGCATCAATGCACATCTGTCAAAGAAACAGATGTGCATCAATGCGCATCTGTCGCACCCACAGGTGAGCATTCATGCACACCTATTTTCTACACAGTTGTGCATTGGTGCACAACTGTACTTTGAATAGGCACACATCCAATGCTCACCTGTTTTCCTCATTCATGCACCCGCGTGTGTGGATTTCCTCATTATAGCCACACACCTAAGCATAAGAATCTTTATATCGCCCATGCACTTGGGGGCCCATCCTCACAAAATCCCACAGTACGGTCATCTGTACGACCCTACCCAAAAATGAAACCCTAACTACTATACAGGAGGATGAGACCACTAACCTGGATCTTGCAAATCCTATATTGGCTGGCTCAAACTCTTGGAATCTCCAAATATCCTCTAAAAAACTCTCTTCAACTCATTATGGAAGAAGGTACAAATGAGGTGGAAATGTGGGCCCTAGAGCCATATATAGTCTCTTTTTCCAAACTTCCATGCTCAATTACAGGAGCTCGGAGTATCCATTTTTCGATCCATCTTCATCCACAAGATCAGGATCTTGCCACCTACATAGTCACATTCCTTGGGTCAACATCCATCCTTAGCCCCAGGGGAGAATTTTTCTGACATCATGCCCAGGTACACATGCTCATGTTCAAAATTATCGAATAACTGTTATATGTTCTTTATCTTCAGATATTGTTCACATTGGGTATTCAATTTTCATGTGTGTAGGTACTTGGTCATAACACCCCAACACAACCCCTTTAGATAAATTCTCAACACTGACATGTAGTCATTCCCTTTGAATACCAATTGCATCTCCCAGTCACACCCTCCAACTTTTTCCTGTAGGATCCTCACATCCAGCTCTGCAGTACTATCACCTCTGCTGCATTTCAAGTACTGTCACCCAGTAGCACTATCCCCCACATGAGTTGTCCCATTCATAGTCCCCCTTGGTAATTTGACACTCATGTGGATTTCACACCCCAGAGATGGGAGTCTTGATAGTCTTACACATGTTTGAGAATCAACCACATACTCCTTCTCATTTTTCTATCTTTCCCAATGGACTCCCAGGTTCTCTCATCATGGTTTCAATTTGACTGCACCACCACAGTATCATTATACCTTCCATTTCATCCACAAACAGTTTTCCCATTTGCAAATTTCCCTCCATTCATTTACCTCATACAAAACCCCACCCATGGGGTCCCCACCCTACCGCCAATTCTCGATACAACTTGCGCCCTCACAGGCCAATCCATCTTACACTAAGGCACCCATTTCTATATCTTCATGCTTATCCCAACTTAATCTTTATTTATTCGATAATTGTACAAATCCTTTGTTTTCAACATTTACATAGCCTTTTTTTGTCTCCTTTAACGATTTCCTTTTTCGGCAAAGAAACCCCTGTCACCCTTGGTTGGGGAATTCCTTTACATTGTACTCTTGTTGACATCTTCCATAAAATACGAGTATCCCATAGTCCATGTACCCATGATCTCTAAGTTTTTCCACTTTGTCACGCCTTTGACACAATTTAAACCCACGTCTAGTTGTCCCCCTGATGCTAGATCCATTTTCATGGTTGTTGCCACTCATACTTCACATATATCCCCAACCAAGGGAATTCTTGAGTCTCACCACATATTGACTTCGTCCATGTTCCTCATCAGTTCCTAATGTCATCCAGAGGATTTCATGAAGCCCTTTGTTTCTTGGAGTCGTGTCTCCCTTTTTGTCAACATCAACACAGTTTTTAGAAGGGAGAAACTATCTTGACTCTCATTATATTTACAATGAGGAGTCTTATACGACATAGGGAGAACCATCATTTCTCTCTGCTGTCGTTGACCCCCATAGCATTCAACTTAAACACAATCTCATGTTACGGTGGGTCTTACTTTGTGACTATTGCAGTTGTTTTATACTAGCCGAAGACCTCTGAAATTTGTTGGGCCATCAATGTTTGCGAGTCATCAACACTTATTACTGGTGTCATCGCCTCTTTTGAGAGTATGTTCACCATCATAATTTTCATCTTCCATTATCAAACCACCCTAGAGGGCGTTGTAGTTATCGACATCAACATATATCTTTAGTTACTATCTTACATATTTGAGTTACATGACATGAGCATGGGTCATGCCCGCCTCGTTTGTATACAATTTTTATTTTCCCACGCCTAGAGAAAGGTTTTGGTCCCATAGTTTCCCCTCTCTCTCCAACAGATCGCTCTTGTAGTTACTATCAACACTCTTCCTTACAATGGTACTCTCACTAGAAGAAACATTGATGTATTTAGGCTATATGTATGCTCCTAACATCACACATCAGGGGGCATCTGTTATCACTAAAATTTCGCCCGCAAATGGTTACAGGAATCCAACATCTCCAAACACCTATTAGTTCATTCATAGCCCCAAAAATACATTTCCAAAGGGCACAAAAACTATACAACTGGTTACAAAATCGACATGCACTTAGAGTATAAAGGAAGTGCGTGCACATGCACAAGTCAAAAACACAGGAAAAATGCACATGCTCCTAATGCACGACTGTGTACGCAAAAATCCACACACACCTAAGAAGCATGCATTTATGGTTCTTGTCGGCCACTCACCTAGTTTGGGTTCATCTCCCAAGTTGATTTGACCCTCAAATCCAAGCTGAATCTGAGTGGGGGGATGGTCAAATACCTAAGGGTTCCCTAAAGGGCCCCTTGTTCACACTAAAGACTGGTTGGATAATGCCTCAAAGATTTGCTATAAAAAGAGGCCATGGGTGCACTATGAATTCAATAATCTCATTGTATTGTTATCCTACCTCTCTTGTCCTATAAGGAACCTCTTTCCTTCTTGGAGAATATTAGCATCATCTCATTAAGATATTCACCTCACCTCTTGAGGGAATAAGCTTGGATTTCTTCACCATTTCCTTTCTAGTTTTCCATTTGTAAGAAGATATCTCACACAGGGGACTCAAGATCCCTCTCTTGGAGGAAGAGGGGATCCATAATTCCCCCTTTTTCCTTGGTGTTTTCCCACTAATACAATCTATCCATTGGTGGCATTAATATTGGTCAATTGTTTGATTAATTTTGGTTCTAATTTCCTTATGCATTGTAGTTTTGTTTCTTTAATTATTATTAGCTTAGTTGTTTGTTTATTTCATGTGATTGAGTCATTTGAATCATACACTAGCTTTTGTCCTGTTCAGTTGAACCAACTGGACTTGAAAGTGTCCCTCTTTTTCTCATTTAAGTGGTGAAAAGGATACAACATAAGGCATTGACTATGAAGAGACATTTTCTCATGTAGCCAGATACACTTCGATCAGAACCATCATAGCCCTTGCAGCTAAGATGAAGTGGAAGTTACACCAGATGGATGTAAAGACAACTTTCCTAAATGGTGTCATTGAAGAAGAAGTGTATATAGAACAACCTCAAAGATTTGAAGTTGAAGACAAGAAGACTCATGTCTGCAAGTTGAATAAGGTTCTGTATGGATTGAAGCAAGATCCCAGAGCTTGGTATGGAAGGATAAACAGTTTTCTGATGAGATTGGGATTTACCAAGAGTAAAGATGATTCTAACCTCTACTTCAAGGTTATGAATGATGAGCCTAGTATATTGTTGCTGTTTGTGGATGACTTATTCTTAACTGGAAAAGAAAATCTCATCACTGAATGTAAGAAGAATCGCGCTGCAAAATTTGAGATGAAATACCTTGGCCTAATGCATTATTTCTTAGGTCTTGAGGTATGACAGAGCCCAGAGAGGATATTCCTTAACCAAGGGAAGTATGCAGTTGAAATCATGAAGAGAATTGATATGTTGGAGTGCAAGTCCATGAATACACCCATGGAAACAAATTTGAATCTCCTGGTCGACACTTCGTTAGAATTGATTGATTCCACACTGTATAGATAGATCATTGGATCGCTGATGTATCTGATGAACACTAGACAAGATCTCTATTTTGCTGTGAACAACTTGAGTCAGTTTCTGGTAGAACCCAGACATGTTCACCTAGTTGTTGCAAAACATGTGATG
>JASDQU010310155.1:46912-64428 GCA_032191745.1 Picea mariana
TAAGTGCTTTAATATATTTAGATATATTTACTTATGCATTGTGCTTCTTAGATGTGTATGAATGTTATATATGATATGTATGAATATGCTTAGTGCCGATCTACTAGACCTGATCTATTTTATTGTTGTTAAGTGTAGAAATATCTTAGATCTAAGCGAATGTTGTGATGCTCTGTGCTATATACAAAGTATAATAAGGGTTTAATATTGATGAAGGATCGATGCTAAGTGCGTTGTAAGTAATATAATCACAAATCTATGTTCTAGCTAAGGTTGCAGACACCTGAGTCTTGCAACCACCCCTGCTTCTACCTTGGGTGAGACTTCATCTGCTTCATAGGTGTTTCCGAAAGGGCCGGTAGTTAGGGTTTTGTTGGTGCGCTCTTGAGTGTTGAACCCTGGGTATGCCCCTGTGCCAACAAGAAGCCAAAAAGTGGTTTCAGGCCCTGACCCTTGGATCCATTGATGGGATTGAGGATTTGGATGATGTCTTGTTGAGGCATTCAAGGAATAAAAAAGACTTCATGTATTATATCACAGAGTTTGAGTCCCTAAAAAGGAAAGAGGGAGAGTCTGTCTATGAATTCTCCAAAAGATTCAACAAAATGTACAACAAGATCCTTGCCGAGATAAATCCTATAGAAGCCTCTGCCAAAATTACCAATTCTATTTCTTTTGACCCTGACTTCTACCTCTTGTTAAGAGAGAGAAGAGCTACCTCCTTGGCTCATATGTAAGATGAATCCCTGGAAGTAGAGTCTAACATATTGGTAGTTGACCGACTCATGAATAAGGATGATAAAGACAGAGGAAGGGGAAGATCTGAAACCTCAACCTCCAGTTCTTCTTCCCTCCTCCCTCAAATGGATGAAGTAAACAAGTTGCTAAAATCACTTTCATCCAAGATGGAAAGGTTGGAATCAGAAGGGAAGAAGACATACAAAAATCCTCAAAATATTGATAATAGAGGCAACTTCAGGAGAAGCCTCAAATGACAAAGGCAAGCCCAATACCCATCAGTTTGTAAGTGCATCCTGACAGAAGAAGACTGAGATGCCAAGCCTTGAATACAATTATCAGAGCACAATTTTGTAGGGAGAAAGTTTCTTTGAGTATATATACTCAGTTTTTTATATTTTTAAGGGTCGATGGTTGAGCTAGGCTCCCGATTTGTAAAGTTTTAATGAAGCTCTGGTTCTTCTGGTTATGTATATGTATTTGAGACTTCTTGTTTAATGTAATTCAAATTCTTTCATATCTATGTAAAAAGCTGTGTTAGAATAGTTGGGCATGGAGGATCCAGTCAAGGGTAGTTATGTTTTGTGATGAAGGTTTGCTCATAGTGACTTTACAACTAGTTTTAATTAGTTTCTTGTGTTCTCTTCTCCCTATGATACTGAGAGCCCGGGCATGGATGATCCAGTCAGGTCGTTGCGATTTTATTGTAATGTATGTTTGACTGCAATACTTTTATAGCATTTTTAGTTTCCTGAAGTTGTAAATTCAAGAGGATGTTGTATTTGGAGCTTTTCCTCCTTAGGCTACTGGAAGACCGGATATCCATATCAGACCTGTTCACGCTCCTCAAGTTCTTCCCCCCACTCACCACTATACCAAAATTACTGACTGAATTTAGACCAAGACCTCATTTTCTTATACTTTCCATCCCAGTTTCCTGAGTTGAAGTGATATAATCTTGAGACTGCATCCATTAGACCACCCTTTAAACTATTCACTGTGACATACAAGCTGATGGGTACTGGGATTACCTCTGTTGCAATCCTTTTATAGAGGTAATGGGATTAGAGGTAATGGGTATTGGTCTTATAGAGATATGAAAGAAGATGACTTACATTAAACAAGAAGTCTCAAATATAGATACATAACCAAAAGAACAAGAGCTTCATTAAAACTTTACAAATCAGGATCCTAGCTCAACCATCAAACCTTACAAAAAATAAAAATGTGAGTATATATACTCAAGGAAACTTGCTCCCTACAAAAGAGTGCTCTGATCACTATATTCAAGGCTTGGAATCTCATTATTCTTCTATCAGGCTGCACTTACATTCTTATTTCATATGCAATATTAGATCGGTATGGGCTTCACAAGAAAATTCATGATAGGGAACTTTCGGCTAATAGTCTACCCTCTGTGGTTAGATTTTCCATGCTTTCCATTTATGTGGTGAAACGAGGTTTCAACTAGCTCCCCATTTTCATTAACTAATTTTATTGGGATTAGAATGAGTCCTGAAACCCATGAACGTTCCAGGTGAGCTCACCATTCCTTTGAGTTAATTATGGTGCCTCGAGGCCACACAGATCCTTCTCAGTGATCAAATCAAGCACTTTGATCCTTTGAACAGTCCCCTTTTATTTGTCCCACACGACCACAGGCAGTGACCTCGTGCTTTATCCATATGAAATCTTGGGATTTCGCATTTCGGGAGTCTTCACTCCCCTTGACTTCAAATATCTCGATGCTTGTTCCCACGAAATGTCCCACTCTGATCAATAGTTGGATTTACCTTGAATCCGATGGCCATAATTAGTTCCTTGAAATATCTCAACCACCCGTTGCTCATCCAAGAGATTTAATTTCTTTGGCCCCTCTCTCCATATGAATCTGGGCTATGATCACAGGCATAACTTTGAGGCGCATCATGATTTCTCATTTCACGAACTCATGATGTGCTCAGTGCTCAAAACCTCAACTCATGAAATTGCGACACTCAGATCGGGAGCCATGCTTCTCCTTTGATCAAACAACCCAGATTGTATCAGCATTTCAGGACCTTAGGCCATCGACACTTCTCACCTCAACCTTCCTGAAAAGGCTTTCTCTATTGTTCGGATCTTGCGCCACGCGTCCTGCTAGAGTGGGCGGCCTAGATTATTTCATGACTTCACTTTTCACGAGTCCTCATGAATATAACCTTTGACTACTCCATCTTGTGAGTCAGTGAAATGTTTATCTTGTGCCATGTGTTCTTCCTAGGATCGACGACTAGGATGGCATCATGATTTTTCAATTCTTCCTAATGCTATTCTTCGTGTGACTATATGGTCTCGATTATCCGATGGTCATTGATCTAATCTATCTGATGGATCTCTACTGCCAAACACTCGCTCGCTTGATTTGAATCCATATTTGACCACTCTAAGTGTTGCACTTGGTGCTCATGATTGCGGCCTATGAACAATTACTTGGATGACTAGCTAAAAGCTCAGGAAAGAAAAAGGATCAACAACAAAGGTAAAGGGAAAACATAGAGGCTATGGGCCTATATTTCTCAGGAAAGCTTCCAAGGAAAAAAAAGTCTACCAAATGGATGAAGACAAACAATAGGAAACTATAAACTGAGAGGAAAACTTATAATTGGTATGTAAAAAGAGGAAAAATGGGCAAAAAATCACAAACCTAGGTAGAAACCACAACTCACAAGACTTTGACAAGTTTATGTGCTAACACAGTGCACCGCCTGAATCTACTCCCACCACTTCGGAAAGCATTTCTAGTTACAAAAAGACAACCTTTGATGATTCCACGACCTAACACTAAACCACACCTTTGTATTCCTCACATCCCATTATAATGAAATGTCAAAAACCCTCAGGCTAGGGCGGCACACAATTACAGTCTAGTCGATGACTTGGCACAATCTCCTACAACCATGTCATTCTTTGAGGTCCTTCAAACTTGTCCCACTCAATGGAAATCATTGCTTTTCTCTCTAGGGGCAATCAACCCTACTGATACTAGACTCATCACATTTGATCTAGATTGTGGGGTACCCCATCTCCCCACTTTGGTAGCTTTCCAGATACCATTCAAAATCCAGAACATCACAGTTCATCAATGCATCATTGATGAAGGTGCATCCACATGCATAATGTCCAAAACAGTATGGCATAAACTTGGATCCCCTGAGCTAATACCATCCACCATCACTTTGAGATCTTATGATGGATGACCATCCTCTCCTAAAGGGATCTTTCAAAATGTCTTCGTTGAACTCGGGGGGAAAACATTCTTATCGACATTGAGGTTATTGACACCCTGCTTGATTACAACATCTTGTTTGGATGTAGCTACATGTACGCTATTAAGGTTGTTCCCCCACAATGGGAAGATCATCATCATCGACCATTGACCAAGTTTCACATTATGAGCCCAACCATTCCTCCAACATTGATAACATCCTACCTCTTGTCCACACTAATTTCGATGGCCACCCACTCATAGAGATGCCCCCCATAATTTTCAAAGACCCATCCTTGTTGGGGACATACCATGGAGCACCCTCGCTCATACACCCCTCGACACATGTGTGTGTTGTATCTTCCAACGAAACTGATAGTGGAGATACCATTCCTCCCATAGAGGCTTCTCCACTCCCTGACGTCTCACTAGTGGAATAAATCCTACCTCAAGAACCCCCTAATAACCCTCTGACACCACACACCCCCAATTTCACCCTCCCCTAGGGTCAAATCCCAGTTTGGGAGACAATACCCCAAGACATTACTCAAATCCCCTTCTTCTACCCCCCACCGGGCGTACAAGATTTCCAGGTAGCCGCAACGCTTACCCTTCCCAACATGGTACTTTCCATTTCGATATGGTATCTACATCCACCCATGATGGTCCCTCAACCATCCCTTCCTCCCCAAATAGAGGGAATCCCAAAGAAGATCCTTGTCCTAACTCCCACCACACCACCCTCACCCCCACTTGCCAGCACCACTGTGACGGCTGGGGGCAGACGGATGAATAAAGAGCCCACCACTCCACTTCCTCCCTGAGTTCAACCTCCTTACACACTATGCGAGAAAGAAGGATACCCCACAAATATATTTCCCTCTCTCCCTGAGTTACGCAACCTGATCCAACTCCCTCAAGTGACCACACCTCTCATAGCTTCACCAAACACACCCAATACTTCCATTGCATCCCCTAACATAGGAAGTAAAGGGCTAGGAACCAAATTCAAATGTGCCATCTGTTTAGAGTATGGCCATTACACCCACCATTCACCTGCACTACCTCAGTTTTGACAAACGCTCATGACAGTATGCCATAGCTTTCAACAAGACCCCTCTCCACTCACGTCATCAAGTACCCGAGTCACCGACATCCATTACATCATGACCTTATTCAATGAAAGTATGATATGTCCTTTCTCTCTCTGTGACTCAATTCATCATTTCACATACCAGTGTCCCACGATCATTGAATACAGACGTCGTCAAATGGCCCTTATTCAAAATCCCCCAACCACCCCACTTCCAGTGATACAAGTGATCCCCCCTACTCCCTCTCCAGATAATGTTCACATCATATCCCCTGAACCTGAGGAACTTCCTACCCCTCCCTAGTTCATGGATAGACTGTCTAAGGATTTACCCCCAAATCCTCCCAACTCTCTGGTTCATTCCCCTCAGGAAATATTACCCTCACCCATGGTTCACAACCCACAATGTATGACCATTTGGTTTATGTCAAGCATGCCATCGCACCATCCTTTCGATACCCCCTTGATGTCTTCACCACCTGACGACAATCACACGGTGACACTCACCAATGTTACTTCCATGGATCCCCTATATTCTTTCACTTTCCATTGTGACAAACATATCCTAGATGAACTAACTACAACCGATTTCCCATGGAATGTGCTCCATCACAGAGTGCTCTTTCTCTTACAGGAATCCTTTGACCCTCCTAGTCAAGCCTCCATATGCACAATCCAAACAAAGTATTTCATTCCATCTGGTCTTATACACTGGTTCAATAACCCTATCTCAACCCCTGATGCTTTTGAAGAAGGAAACATGGCCAACATTTTCCCGACTGTCAAAATTGATATTTCCATCAAACCTGGAATCGTATAAGAAATCACCATTGGCACTGCATGCTCCTCTGAAGAACTCACATCTTACAAAGCTCTCTTTTAGGAATACCAGGATATTTTTGCCTGGTCATATACAAAGATGCCCGACCTCGATCCTTCTATCATCGAACATCGCGTCAACACTTGGTTATATATCACCCCTATACGACAAAAGAAACACCCACTACACCCATCCAAAGCAGTGGCTATCAAAGATGAAATTGAAAAACTACACACTGTTGGGTTCATCTACCCCATTGCATACACATCATGGGTCTCCAACCCCGTCCTTGTCAACAAAAAAAAGGGCACTATTTGCATCTGCACTGAATTTCATGATCTCAACCATGCTTGTCCCAAAGACAGCTTCCCAACACCTTTCATCGACCAAATTATCTATGAATGTGCTAGCCATGAGACCTTTTCCTTCATGGATGGGTTCTCTGGCTATAATCAAATATAGATCCACCGAACAGATCAGTATAAAACTATATTTACCATCCCATGGGGTACTTTTGCGTATTGTGTCATGCCTTTTAGACTCAATAACATCAATGGGACATTTCAACAGGCCATGACTTACATTTTCCATGATCTCACGCACATCATCCTCTCTTACTTGGACGACCTCACCGCTTGATCTAAGAAACGAACTCAACATCTAGATGACTTATGGGTCATCCTTCAACGATGTCGACAATACAATATTTGCTTGAACCCCCTCAAGTGTGTATTATGTGTCACCACTGAACACCTTCTTGGGTTCATCGTTTCCCAACACGAAATCACAGTGGACCTCCCTAAGGTCCAAGCCATGAAAAAAATTCCACCATCATGGAATTTACGCCAACTATAGAGCCTACAAGGCAAAGCCAACTTTTTACGACACTTTTTCCTAGATTATGCCACTCGCGTGCACAGTTTCCTTTGCCTACTATTCCATGATATCCCATTTCAATGGGATGAACATACCTGAACCACTTTAGATGATTTATAAGTGGTGCTCTCCAATGCCTCTTTAATTAGTTCACACGACTATGATCGTGATTATATCCTCTACTTGTCAGCCTCAGCCTTATCAGTAGTAGTATTTCTCGTCCAACTAGGGGATGATGGCTATGAACATGTCATTTACTACATCAATGAAAACCTTTTAGGTCCACCCATGAAGTACACTCATGAAGAGAAAATCACCCTTGTAGTTGTCCTCATAGTCTAAAAACTGTGTCATTATATCTTGCTTCGCACTACCAAAGTCGTGGAATATTCCAACCCCATGCAGTACTTTCTTAGTCGATGAAAAATTAGTGGTAAGTTTTCTCGATGGATCGTCATTCTTTAGGAGTATGACCTAGAGTTGTCAAATCCCAAAAGTAAGAAAGCACTCATTCTAGCCGAACTCATCATGGGATTTCCCTCAGATGCTACAAGTTCACCCATCAATACGGATTTTCCTGACAAACACCTCTTCTACATTCCCTCGTATGAACCCTGGTATGACAACCTCCTCGTCTACCTTGACACACAGAAGTTTGGAACCCATCTCTCCCAAGATGATTGTCGGTGCATTCTCCATCAGGCCCCTCAATATCTCCTTATTGATGACATCTTATATCGACGAGGGGTAGACACCATACTCCGTCGATGTTTGACCATCGATGAATCCGACAGATTCCTGAATGATTGCCACAGCGGCGCTTGCGGTGGCCACCTCTCAAGGATGTCCACCACCCAGAAGATCATTCAAGTAGGCTACTTCTAGCCCACCTTGTTTCATGACTGCATCCATGTTGTGAAGCGATGTGACAAATCCTAGCTTTATGCAAACAAAGCATCAGCACCAGTTGCTCTTCTACACCTAGTCATCACTGCTGGCCCATTTTGCAAATGGGGAATTGAATTCATGACTTGCAAGCCTCCATATAGCAATGGACATAAGTACATTGTCATGGTAGTCGATTACTTTACCAACTGGGCTGAAGCCATGCCTACCTTCAACAACACCACTGACACAACAATGCATTTTTTCTTCAACCACGTCATTACCCGCTTCGGAGTACCACTACAACTAGTCTCCGATCATGGAAAACACTTTGAGAATGAGCTCTTCATCGAAATTTCCTCAAAGTTAGGCTTCTCTCATGAGTTCTCCTTCCCATACTACCATTAGTCCAATGGACAGGTAGAGGTGGTCAACAAGGTCCTTAAAACCATGTTGCAACGTATTGTCAAAAAACATAAGACCAATTGGCATCATATGTTGTTTTCAGTACCACCTCTAATCGACAGAGGAAGTCCTCTAACACTCCGCTGACCTCTACCAGAGGAGAATGTGATGGCCCTGCACTAGGGTCATCACATGTGTGTCTCCTACCATCTCTCGCATCATCGACTGGCCTCAGACCAACCTCATCCCTCTGACATCTCTCTCTCACCCGTGACTCTCCCCACGACGGTCTCACAGGCCCCTGAAGAGCCAACGCTCTAAACAACTCCACCTCTCACCCTCGTAGCCCCACATCAACATCCATCAACATCCATCCATACATAAAACATATGCTATACTATCAAAATCACAAAACATAAAATACATCAACATACCTCTATGGTCCCAATCCTCTCCAGGAGGTAAAACCATATCTGGGTCTTGGCAGTAGTCCATCCTGCCATACGAGTACCACAATATAATCTATGGCATATGGCGCCACAAACGCACCATCTCAATTGTAAAATAATGGCCACCCTCACCACCTCCATGTCATACCAAAATGGATGCCCACCACATCAGGCATGGTTCCCGTGCATCAACCGCCGACAAAAAAACTCTAGAGTACAACATGGGCACCCTCTCCAAGAACCACACCACCAATATCGACCCAAAGGAAAAATCCCCTTAGTCGGCATCCAAACACTGGTTGAGCTGCCCCATAGTCTTGGTGTGCAAAATCAAGCCCCAGGAAAAATGCTCTCCACCCAATGTTCTCTGCATGATCTTCAGCTAACCACCATTGATCCATTGAGTAGCTAAGGATCTGTAGATCCTCACGATCATCGCTTTGATGCAACAATGAATGAGTGCATCCATCACTCCAATTTGCATGACCAATCATGACATAAAGTCCTCCCCCGAACAATACATTTGCGCCAATTCTGCCAAGTGCACATCCCCTGGAAACTGAGGATCAATAGGTAGGGCCCACCCTGAAAAGGGATATCAGTCAAGAAATAAACATCCTCCATAGCAAAGAATGGCAGCTGCTCCCCCCACACAATGAAGAACTGCATCTTAGTGCTCCACATAGATATCAAAAACTGTAGCAGGTACTCCTGTGCCCATAGCAGTGGGCAGTCGAAGAACTTTAGTAGCCCATAGGCTACCAAAGGTCATCGGACACCTGACTCATCTCTCACTTCCTCCATGAGGCACGCCTAGTCCCTCTCCCTCCAATGTCCTGGAATCCTGATATGATCACCTGTATTCACACAAACAATGTTTGATCCATCACCATTCATGAGCCAAAAAACTCCAAAAATATAAGTTTTTTCAAAATCCCCGGCTTTGCCTCATGTGCATGGCTGTCACCCTCACAAGTGTGCCTGTTCTTCAAATAGTTGTGCATCAATGCACATCTGTCGAAGAAACAGATGTGCATCAATGCGCATCTGTCGCACCCACAGGTGAGCATTCATGCACACCTATTTGCTACACAGTTGCGCATTGGTGCACAACTGTACTTTGAATAGGCACACATCCAATGCTCACCTGTTTTCCTCATTCACACGCCCCCGTGTGTGGATTTCCTCATTATAGCCACACACCTAAGCATAAGAATCTTTATATCGCCCATACACTTGGGGGCCCACCCTCACAAAATCCCACAGTACGGTCATCTGTACGACCCTACCCAAAAACGAAACCCTAACTACTATACAAGAGGATGAGACCACTAAACTGGCTCTTGAAAATCCTATATCGGCTGGCTCAAACTCCTGGAATCTCCAAATATCCTCTAAAAACCTCTCTTCAACTCATTATGGAAGCAGGTAAAAATGAGGTGGCAATGTGGGCCCTAGAGTCATATATAGTCTCTTTTTCCAAACTTCCATGCTCAATTACAGGAGCTCAGAGTATCCATTTTTCGATCCATCTTCATCCACAAGATCAAGATCCTGCCACCTACATAGTCACATTCCTTGGGTCACCATCCATCCTTATCCCCAGAGGAGAATTTTTCTGACATCATGCCCAGGTACACATGCTCATGTTCAAAATTATCGAATAACTGTTATATGTTCTTTATCTTCAGATATTGTTCACATTGGGTATTCAGTTTTCATGTGTGTAGGTACTTGGTCATAACACCCCAACACAACCCCTTTAGATAAATTCTCAACACTGACATGTAGTCATTCCCTTTGAATACCAATTGCATCTCCCAATCACACCCTCCAACTTTTTCCTATAGGATCCTCACATCCAGATCTGCAGTACTATCACCTCTGCTACATTTCAAGTACTGTCACCCAGTAGCACTATCCCCCACATGAGTTGTCCCATTCATAGTCCCCCTTGGTACTTTGACACTCATGTGGATTTCACCCCCCAAGAATGGGAGTCTTGATAGTCTTACACATGTTTGAGAATCAACCACATACTCCTTCTCATTTTACTATCTTTCCCAATGGAATCCCAGGTTCTCTCATCATGGTTTCAATTTGACTGCACCACCACAATATCATTGTACCTTCCATTTCATCCACAATCAGTTTTCCCATTTGCAAATTTCCCTCCATTCATTTACCTCATACAAAAACCCACCCATGGGGTCCCCACCCTACCGCCAATTCTCGATACAACTTGCGCCCTCACAGGCCAAGCCATCTTACACTAAGGCACCCATTTCTGTATCTTCATGCTTATCCCAACTTAATCTTTATTTATTCGATAATTGTACAAATCCTTTGTTTTCAACATTTACATAGCCTTTTTTTGTCTCTTTTAATGATTTCCTTTTTCGGCAAAGAAACGCCTGTCACCCTTGGTTGGGTAATTCCTTTACATTCTACTCTTGTTGACATCTTCCATAAAATATGAGTATCCCATAGTCCATGTACCCATGATCTCTAAGTTTTTCCACTTTGTCACGTCTTTGACACAATTTAAACCCACATCTAGTTGTCCCCCTGATGCTAGATCCATTTTCACGGTTGTTGCCACTCATACTTCACATATATCCCCAACCAAGGGAATTCTTGAGTCTCACCACATATTGACTTTGTCCATGTTCCTCATCAGTTCCTAATATCATCCAGAGGATTTCATGAAGCCCTTTGTTTCTTGGAGTCGTGTCTCCCTTTCTGTCGACATCAACACAGTTTTCAGAAGGGAGAAACTATCTTGACTCTCATTATATTTACAATGAGGAGTCTTATACGACATAGGGAGAACCATCATTTCTCTCTACTGTCGTTGACCCCCATAGCATTCAACTTCAACAAAATCTCATGTTACGGTGGGTCTTACTTTGTGACTATTGCAGTTGTTTTATACTAGCCGAAGACCTCTAAAATTTGTTGGGCCATCAATGTCTACGAGTCATCAACACTTATTACTGGTGTCATCGCCTCTTTTGAGAGTATGTTCACCATCATAATTTTCATCTTCCATTATCAAATCGCCCTAGAGGGCACTGTAGTTATCTACATCAACATATATCTTTAGTTACTATCTTACATATTTGAGTTACATGACATGAGCATGGGTCATGCCCGCCTCGTTTGTATACAACTTTTATTTTCCCACGCCTAGAGAAAGGTTTTGGTCCCACAGTTTCCCCTCTCTCTCCAACGGATCGCTCTTGTAGTTACTATCAACACTCTTCCTTACAATGGTACTCTCACTAGAAGAAACATTGATGTATTTAGGCTATATGTATGCTCCTAACATCACACATCAGGGGGCATCTGTTATCACTAAAATTTCGCTCGCAAATGGTTACAGGAATCCAACATCTCCAAACACCTATTAGTTCATTCATAGCCCCAAAAATACATTTCCAAAGGGCACAAAAACTATACAACTGGTTACAAAATCGACATGCACTTAGAGTATAAAGGAAGTGTGTGCACATGCACAAGTCAAAAACGCAGGAAAAATGCACATGCTCCTAATGCACGACTGTGTACGCAAAAATCCACACACACCTAAGAAGGATGCATTTATGGTTCTTATCGGCCACTCACCCAGTTTGGGTTCATCTCCCAAGTCGATTTGACCCTCAAATCCAAGCTAAATCTGAGTGGGGGGATGGTCAAAGACCTAAGGGTTCCCTAAAGGGCCCCTTGTTCACACTAAAGACTGGTTGGATAATGCCTCAAAGATTTGCTATAAAAAGAGGCCATGGGTGCACTATGAATTAAATAATCAGATTGTATTGTTATCCTGCCTCTCTTGTCCTATAAGGAACCTCTTTCCTTCTTGGAGAATATTAGCATCATCTCATTAAGATATTCACCTCACCTCTTGAGGGAATAAGCTTGGATTTCTTCACCATTTCCTTTCTAGTTTTCCATTTGTAAGAAGATATCTCACACAGGGGACTCAAGAGCCCTCTCTTGGAGGAATAGGGGATCCATAATTCCCCCTTTTTCCTTGGTGTTTTCCCACTAATACAATCTATCCATTGGTGGCATTAATATTGGTCAATTGTTTGATTAATTTTGGTTCTAATTTCCTTATGCATTGTAGTTTTGTTTCTTTAATTATTATTAGCTTAGTTTTTTGTTTATTTCATGTGATTGAGTCATTTGACTCATACACTAGCTTCTGTCCTGTTCAGTTGAGCCAACTGGACTTGAAAGTGTCCCTCTTTTTCTCATTTAAGTGGTGAAAAGGATACAACATAAGGCATTGACTATGAAAAGACATTTTCTTCTGTAGCCAGATACACTTCGATCAGAACCATCATAGCCCTTGCAGCTAAGATGAAGTGGAAGTTACACCAGATGGACGTAAATACAACTTTCCTAAATGGTGTCATTGAAGAAGAAGTGTATATAGAACAACCTCAAAGATTTGAAGTTGAAGACAAGAAGACTCATGTCTACAAGTTGAATAAGGTTCTGTATGGATTGAAGAAAGCTCCCAGAGCTTGGTATGGAAAGATAAACAGTTTTCTGACGAGATTGGGATTTACCAAGAGTAAAGATGATTCTAACCTCTACTTCAAGGTTATGAATGATGAGCCTAGTATATTGTTGCTGTTTGTGGATGACTTATTCTTAACTGGAAAAGAAAAGCTCATCACCGAATGTAAGAAGAATCACGCTGCAAAATTTGAGATGAAATACCTTGGCCTAATGCATTATTTCTTAGGTCTTGAGGTATGACAGAGCCCAGAGAGGATATTCCTTAACCAAGGGAAGTATGCAGTTGAAATCATGAAGAGAATTGATATGTTGGAGTGCAAGTCCATGAATACACCCATGGAAACAAAGTTAAATCTCCTGGTTGACACTTCGTCAGAATTGATTGATTCCACACTATATAGATAGATCATTGGATCGCTGATGTATCTGATGAACACTAGACCAGATCTCTATTTTGCTGTGAACAACTTGAGTTAGTTTCTGGTAGAACCCAGACATGTTCACCTAGTTGCTGCAAAACATGTGATGGGGTACCTTAAGGGTACATTAGATTGTGGTCTTAGTTATGATGGAGATCATGACTTCAGATTGAGTGGGTACACTGATTCAGATTGGGCTGAAAGTGTCTCTAACAAGAAGAGAACTTCAGGATGTTGTTTCAGTTTGGAGTCAGCTATGATCATATGGTAGAGAAGAAAGAAATCAATAATTTTTCTTAGCACAACGAAATCATAACACATTGCTACATGTTCTGCCAGTTGTGAAGCCATATGGCTTTGGAAGTTGTTGACATGCCTATTCAACCTAGAGATGGAAGCAACCATGATCCTATGTGATAACTAGAGATGCATAAAGATGACAGAGAATATTGTATTTCATGACAAGTCAAACCACATAGAGATCCAATATCATTACATCCATGATATGGTGCAGAGGGGAGCCATAAAGCTCCAGTATGTTAGCATAGATGAACAGGTTGTTGATGTGTTGACCAAGCCTCTATCTCGTGTAAAGTTTGAGCACTTTTGAGATAAGCTTGGTATAGTCCGAAAGGACCTCCCATGAAAGGGGGAGTAGTGTTGTGTTTACAGCTTAGTGTTGTGATGCCATATTCATGTTGATGATGTGCCAGCTTAATTGCTGTGATGATGTGCCAACTTAATTACTGTGATGATGTGCCATCTTAATTGCTGTGATGATGTGGCAGCTTAATTGCTGTGTTGATGTGATAGCTTAATTGCTGTGATGATGTGCTAGCTTAATTGTTGTGATGATGTGCCAGCCTCGTGCTATGATGATGTGCCAACCTCATGCTGTGATGATGTTCTAGCCTCGTGTTGTGATGATGTGCTATGATGATGTGACCAGCCTCATGCTGTGATGATGATGTATTAGTTTTATACTAATCCATGTTGATGTAGATGATGATACCATTCCATCTCTCTGTTGAGAATCATGATTTTGATGATGAGAAAAAATTTCGATGATTTATAGATACGCCAGTCAGTGTTCCAAGATGTTTTTGATGATGTTGTCCTCTCTCTCGCCTGATGTTGTTGTAGAATACCCTTCTTGTTAAGGGGGAGTGTTGAAATATTGTAACTGCAAAGAGTATTCTATTTATTATTGATGTATTATTCATTATATCAATCCCCTTTTGTGGATTGATCATGTTGGGTATTGTAAATGACCAAATCCCCTTTTTCAGATTGGCCAAACCCTAATTGTAATAGGCTAAATGAGAAGTTGGCCCCATAATATATTAAAGTGGTTATAACCACCTAGATTGAGAAGTTGGCCCTGCCTGTGAAAAGACACCTTAGTTCAACACCTGCCAGATTATATAAATAAGAGAGGCCAACACCTCATTTGTTCACTCACTCACTTGTTCATCAGAGCACAAGTTCGGAGCTGTAGTTGGAGAAGAAGGAAGAGAGAGAGAGAGAGGCACATTCTTTGGAGAGGAATTTATGTATTGTTTGAGTTATCTCTTGGCATTGTATCTGTTATCTATATTAAGGAAATTTTTGATGGGTTTTCTCCCCCATGAGGGTTTCCCAGGATATATGATGTGTCTCTTGTGATTTTGTATTTCTCAGTGATACTATCTATGCTATGGTTATCTAGTGAATTGAAAAAGAAACCTAATAATATCTTAAACCTTAACAAGGAGCCCCTTTGAATTTCTGTGAGTTAACGAGTGAGATCCATCCAAGAGGCAACGAGATTAGTCTAGACCATTAAATCTGAGATAGTTGCATGGTGTTTAGTCATGGAGTCCTACAACATTTTGTGGTTCAAAGGTTCCCAAGTGTTTAATGAGCATATATCACCAAAGTTGCGAGGAGCGAAACGAATCCTAGCCATCGGTTGGTGCGAGAACACGTGGCAGAAATCTGGATGTTCCAGGAGATATAACTCTAGAGGGATTTATGTGGAGTAAGATGAAATATTCGCAAAATCGTGAAGACAGAAGTTGATCTGGACCATTGGATCTAGGTGGACATGCAACAGATATCTGTGTGTTTCGACAAAAAGGAACTTCGGGAAAATGAGAGGTGAAGGAACGAGAAGTCCCAAAGGTTGAAGCACCAAACCCCATCGAAACCATTCATTGTAGAAGGACGCATGGAACATGATCCATAACTTCGTGCAAAATTTATTTTGGGGTAAAAGGAGTTGAGACACACTGAAATCCTGAAGGTCGGAGTCCGAATGGATCACAACTGTTGGCTGAGGGAGAGATGAGAGCCATCAATATGCCTAGGCAAATTCATGGTTTAGGGTTAAAATGAAGAGTGTTGTAGTTGTTACAAAAAATAGCCAGAGACCGAAGCCTAAGATCCTCTCAGGGTTTAACCCTGGTTATAGTCTGAGGTCATATATGGAGAAGGGCTAGTGAATAAGATCTAGTTCCCAAAACTCAAAAATTTTGAAAAGAGCTTAGGAAGGGGCCCATGGGTTCCATACAATCTGCGCCTATAGTGACAAAAGAACCTGTGTTCGATTCATAGTGAGTCCAGTAAGGTCTCGAGGAGATAAGACAACTTAGTTAAATATCCTTGAATGAGAGGTCACATAGCCTTAAGGAGAGAAGGGGGGGTATGCGTCAAGTGGTATCAGAGCTTAAAGAGCTCAAATTTCACTCTGTGTGAGGGGAGAAAAGGTCAGCATAATGGCACCTAGAAGATGTGAAGAGACACATGTAGAAAATTGAGTTGTGGAAAGAGAAATGAGAGAACTTCACATAAGGTTGGATGCGATGGAGACAACACAAAGGAGAGCACCTAATGTTGGAGATGTCAGTGATGCAAAAGGTGAAGAAATAGAGGTTGAAGAAGTTGCAGGGGAAGATGTTGTTGAGGAACACTTGTTGAGAGTGGTTGTGAAATTAGGATCTAGAGAAAAGATATACATCCCACTGTATGAAGGCAATCTAGATGTTGAAGAATTTCTTGATTGGATACGAGCAATGGATAATTATTTCGACTATGAATACATCGACGAGGAGAAGAAGGTGAGACATGTTGTTAGCAGATTAAAAGGACATGCGGTGCTATGGTGGGATGGATTGCAAGTTGAAAGACGAAGCAAAGATAAGAAAAATATTAAGAATTGGGACAGAATGGTAGCCAAGCTGAAGGTTAAGTTCATACCCAAATATTATCAAATAAATTTGTTTAGGAAATTACATAACCTAAGAAATAAGGGAATGGTAGTGAAAGAATACATAGAGGAGTTTTACAGGATGAACATCAGGACTAGATAGAAGGAGAAATATGATGAAAAATTTGCCAGGTATATAAATGGCTTGGGATATGAGATCCAGGATGAAATAAACATGATGACATTGAGGAAATTGGAGGATGCTTATCAGATGGAACTGAAAGAAAAATATAATTTGGATAGGAAATAGAGCCAGTGAAGCAGAAGAAGAAGTCCAAACAGAGGTAAGGGAATTTCCCAGGACAAGGCACAAAATCCCAAGGGTGAGACTAAAAAATCGCATAGTCACTCAGAAAGAGGAGGAAGTTACCGAAGGAGACARAGTGGTGGAAGAAATTATTTTCCTAGAGGAAGAGGAAGAGGCAGAGGAGGAGAGGTAAGGTGTTATGCCTGTGGAAAGACATGACACATGTCTTGGGAATGTCTAGAGAAGAAGAAATAAGGAGGTGAAGCTCACATTTCGGAAGCACAAAAGATGAATGTTGAAGAAGAAGGTATAGAAGATGGAAGATCCTTGATGTTGAAGAAGGTTCTCTTGAAACTAGATCCATAGGTTGAAAAGTCAGTGCAGAGGAACAATCTGTTCAGAAATGCTTGCAAGAATAAATATAGAGTATGCAAAGTGATAATTGGCAGTGGGAGAACTGATAACTTAGTATCCACAAAGATGGTGGAGAAATTGGAGCTGGAGACAACTGCGCATCCGAAGCCATATAAAGTCTCATGGTTGCAAAAAGGTCACCA
>JASDQU010310157.1:16076-27242 GCA_032191745.1 Picea mariana
TATTGGCCCAGATGATTCAGTTTATTTTTAACAATATTTTCTGTGCAGGATGGCATCAGATGATTGTTATGGAGACTACCTGTCTCCATACAGTAGAGATATACTATTGTGGTGGATATGTTCCACTATTTTGAGGCAAATATTCTTTCAGAGCTCACAAATGTGATTGAAATATTGGCCCAGACAAATCAGTTTATATCATAACATTGTTTCTATGAAGGTTTCTATCAGATGTTTGTTATGAAGATTATCTGACAATAGATGAGGAATGTTGTGGTGGATATGTTCCACTGTTCACAACCATACATTGTTGATAAAGTACTTGTGTGTTACTTGGTGTGGTAGTGTACCATTGGATTGTAGTTATGTACTACTATGAATAGACACAGTTGTGTTCTATCCTTGTTCTAATTGCCTTGAAGACTATCAGCAATTTATTGGAGATAATCATCGTCTAGACACATGATGAACAAAGATTTTCCAGACGGAAAAAAGTGCAAAGCATTTACTCTTCTTGTATCACTCTATGGTAAGAGTGACTTATCCAACATCATGTCTAATTACTCAGATGAAGTATGGTTTCGAGAGATGATGCAGCTGATGGTGATGGTGATGCTCATGATCTAGTCATCAGATAGTCTAGACGACTATATTGATTCTACCAGATAAATGGTATGTTTTTATGCTCAAGACCATTACCTGTAATACCTCCCTAGCTAGGAGGGACTGTTAATATTATGGTAGCTGTGGGAGGTATTTACCTCCACGTGTGAACCCGACAAGAATAGAAGACTCCGAAAAGCAAGAGAAAACCCTAATGAGTTGGCTAATAACCCTAGAAGTCTTGTCGGCTCAAGAAGATAATTAATATTAGGTTATTAGCCTCCAAGAGAAAAAGTTGGCCAGAAATAATAATAATATACTGAACAAACACATATCCAGAAGGAGAAGTCGGCCCCAACAAATCTGGCAAAACCAATATAAGTACAGGGCGCCAGTTCTCATTTGATAGCATCTTAGAATTGCAGTTCCTAGTTGGTGCGCACTACAGTTCCCAGTTTAGTGCACACGTGTGGAGGAGAGCTACAGGTGCAGCTGCTGTAGTTAGCAGTTTCAGTGTTGTCTTGGACTATCTCTTGGCTAGGGTTTGGACTATCTGATCAGCTATTGTTGGTGCACTATCCTTGGAGGAAGATGTGCTACACCTTGTTTGTCTATCTAGCCTAGGGTTTTCTTCTGGAGTAATTCTCAGTCAAGGTTAAGGTGCTCGGAGGGTGGCTTAGGCCTATGGTTGGGTGACGAGGGTATTGTCAAAAACGAGCACACCATCTTCTATATTCTAACATTTTCAATATATTCTCTCATAGGTACAACAATTATCTCTTGTCTAACTTTGATATCAAATAATGAATTTTAAACATATTTAAATACATTAAGATTTGATGGAGAGTATATTCAATGTCATAATTGTTTTTGACATGACAGACTAACCAACTCTCTACCTTTGTCTTTGAATATTTAGTCAGGTTGTTAAACTTTTCTACTGATGCTATTTTTAATGAGTCCAAATTTTCTTCCATTTGTTTCTTTGATAGGGGTATTGAGTTCATAATTAAGTGTGGTTCCTCCATGTCTTAAGTCAATCCAACTAGTTATAACTCATTTAACTTTAAATACAATTCACCCCTTTTTTCACTGATGACATCACATTCCTCCAACATTTCTTTTAATCTTTTAATTATCTTTATCCAACATGCCTTTACTTGTTTTAAATGGATTGTTGAAGGAAAATCCTCTACTTTTAGACGAAATTCACTAAGAATTGAGACTCCTATGCTAAAAGTAGAGATAACTCTTTTGTAAAATTCTTCATCATTTTCTAATTTTGCTTGAAGATACTTCCTGAAGTGTTTCATTCTTGAGCCTAAAGAGATAAACATGGTTTCCAAATCCCAAGTTTCATGATTCAAGGGAATTCTCCTTTGGATGTTATCACCTACATATCTCTTGATATAATCTAGAAAAAATGATGTTCCTTTGAATCTTGAGCTTGATTCTAGTCTTCCATCCAGAGTCTTCAAGGATTGTATGGTGGCGATAGGACTGACAAACAATGGTGGGGGAATCGGGGAATTTTCCAATTCTCTTACTTTATATTTTAGAATTGAATTTTTATTTTCTATATCTCCATTTGAAAATTTTAAATATTCTCCTATGACCTCATGGAATTCCATGACTTTACTGTGTGGAACCCCTTGAAAGTCAAAATTTGAATTCCATTTCTCTTGAATTTTCTTATTTTTTTAATTCACCTTTTCAATGACTAGATTTCTTTATTTTTTTATTGAATGTATCATGATGTAGGGTAAGGGACTCTTGTTCAAATATAATTGGATCTTGGGTATCCAATTCTCTTGAAATTGTTCTACATTCTTGCAGTCTCTGTTCACTTGCAATTTCTATTTCTTCAACATTAATTTCGAGTTTCGCGTCTTCTTAGTCAACTACATTTCTAGGTATGTATTCATTTTCTCCCTCTTTAATTGTACCTCTTTTCCTCTTATTGATAATTCATAGTTTTTGTGGCTTCTCAAGATTTCCCTTAGGAGTGTTTTGTTCTCCTCCGTCATCAAATTTATCAATCAAAGACTTTATCTATTCTTGAATTGAACATTTGGGTTTTCCTTTAGATGGGATACTCATTTTGGAAACATTTGGGGATCATGAAATTATTTCATTTACATCCCTTCCTCAATGTTTGTGTTGATAATTGATATTGATTACTATCCCAATGCCTTCTTGCAATTTTTCCACATGGAACCCTTGAGAGTTTTGGCTGTCATTTTCTTCTTCTCCAATAAGAATGGTTGGAAAATGACACACTATATCCTACTGATGTCATGTGTGTCGTGAATAATTGATTAGGGTTGAAACCCTTGATTTCATTTTATTTCTTGATATTAAATAAATAAAATTGAGTTGATATTTCATCAAGATGGGAAATGCTTTTTACAATTATTTCCCCAATTTTCCATGGTAATGGGATGAACTATTTTTTCGTTTTCTCATGAAAAATGTGAGCCCAAAATTTGTATTGTTTACATATCTCAACATAGTATGGAAGGTATGAATGTTTCTCATGTGAACAATAGAGTTTGATAATACCAAATTTTCCATAGCTTAAAAAATTCCTTTCCCTCCTAATAAAGATGTAGCTTATGGAGATAATATCGATGTACCCTGTCCATAAATTATTTTTTAAGAAGAAGAGATAAAAGCATTGTGCACTTCATAGAATTTTCATGAATAATTTTGTTTCAAGAGTGTGGGGTACCATATTTGTACAAGATCAACTTTATAGTTAACTGTTTTAGCCAAGGGTATCCATTTGAACACATGATGGTAAGTCACAGAGAAAATAAAATATGAAGACATATAAAACCCTTTATTTTTTCAAAATTCATTTGGAATTACACAAAAGGAATTACACCCTAACTTGAAAAATACACTTATTAAATAAAAAATCATTAATAAAACTATTAAACTTGAGCTTATGAACATAATTACCTATAATAAAAACAATAAAATTAAAGTTAACATAGTTTAGAATAACTTAATTTTATTGATAATGAACCCTAATAAACCTAAGTAACAACTTATATAAAATATTTTTGGTTATAACATACACTAACCTTCCTTCATTAATTAACTTAAATACCTAGAACTTTTGAACATAATTAATTAAAATTAAAATAGTGAATTAAAAATTATGGAATATTAGAATCACATTAAACCTAAAAATAAAAATAAAAAAACCTAAATAAATTAATCAACGAATAATTTTAATAAGATTTTTTTCTTAAAACCTAGATGACCCCTAGGTTTCCCTTCACCTTTGGTTTTTCTTGTTAAAGAAGTTTGAAAAATTAAAATAATAATAATAACAATTTCTTTTCTTGCACTTAGTTTGGTAAAGTAGTCAAGGTTGTTGTTTGCAGAAGAAAAAGAGTCTTAATTTCGAAGTTCTTTTTGATTTCCTAAAATACAAGTAGTTTTTATTAGTCAAACGAAAACACTTTTTAGGAAAATTTTAATTACAAGATATTGAAACATTGATTAGAAAAGTTGATTTTTACAAAGAGTTTTACAAGCTTTTCTTTAAAGTTCGAAGTATCTTGTTTCTTTCAAATGTTTTAAAGTTCTCTTCCTTATTCATCTCTTCATAACACAATCAGTTGCAAGACCACATTCTTTGCATAAATCAAGACTTAGAATTAACTCTAAACTTAAAATATATGAGACTTTTTTTTTGTAGGGTTCACCAACTAGTTTAGGGTTTTAGGGCCTTGAATTGGGTGTGAAGAGGAAACTCTTCAAGGCCATTTTAAAACAAAAATTGGAGTTTGAGACAGGGAGTGTCTTAAGTCCAATGTCGTAAGAGCTAGTTGGGACCCCACTCTAACACAGGGGATAAACATGAGTTCGTGTGAGGAAACGTAGAGAAGATGGCCCCTCCAAAGTGGGACTAAATGTAATGGGGATTGTATATTGAGGGTATTTCTCAGGAACAATACTGATCACATTTTCCCATGGAGCTTCGTGGACCTCGAATCTGTTCGATATCCTCAGTTGTCTTCCAGACCAATTCCTTTTGGCACCCTTGAAGGGATTCTAACTTGTTATCCTTCTCATTAAGATATTCTTGACTGTCGATTGTACCCACCTGGTGACTCACTGTGAGTTGACAACCTAGTTTCCTATATTTTATGGACTTACATAGGTGACTATGGGGGTATACCATGGTACTTAGGGTAGACGTCAAATTGCGCTTCAAAGAGTATACATGGAAGGTGCTTCCGTGTTCAAATTTCACTTACACAAGTTAGTTTCTCTAGTGTCGATTGGCGTAACCATCCTTCCCACTAGTTAGTCGACTGCTTGATTTATATTTAGGAAAAAAATTAGTGTGTGATTTGTGTTATGCACTAATCAATCCTTACTATGTCATTTGATCATTTCAAAAAGTGGAAGATCAATAGCTCCACCGGTCGTGAAGGATTCAGGGCCTATCGTTCGTTACTTTGGAGCCACCTCTGCCACTGTTGAGGTGAAGACTTGATCAGAAAGGACCGTTTGAAGTGACCAGGCTATAGGAAACTATTCCTAAGCCTTCTTTGAGTGGATACTTTCCGACACCATAGGAATCCATCATTTATGACCTTGAGACAAAAGGTTTCAGGCCAACAAATCCTTTGATTACCAATTTGTCAGTGCCGATTTTAATTGAGATTGTCCCTTCAGAGGTGACATCTTCTAAGATCCAGATAGTTTGGTGAGTGGAAATGGAAGTGAATTCTCAATGGAAGTGAATTCTTCTACTTCGTCTAGGAGACCTCGTACTCCCATTACAACTACTACTAGAAGGGGCATCATACCTCCTCCCCAACCTTCGACAGTCAGTACCTTAGTTGTCTCAACAACCACGACTTTAGGAAGTGGTTTGATACCTTTAATGACTTCGACCACTATTTTGTTCACTCATAATGCAACATGAACTCCTCATATCAGATGCTTGACTTTGATACGAGTTTGATTCTTACTTACTCTACTTTACATACCATGGGTGTGGGGGTAGGGAGCTCTAATTCTACCTTGCAAGGGTCAACTACAGGCACTACTTCCCCTTTTAATGTTAATCCTTATAGTGGGGGTCATATACCTCCTCTATCCGCTTCGCTCGGTGGCGCTTTTTAGTAGCTAATTGGGCCTAAGATAATTATAGATTATTTGGTGGAGTTATTTTAGGACCTTTGTCTTATACAACAATGGTGGTATATATGTCATCTTTTTTTTGTGCAATTGGGAACAACGTTTTTTCTTTGGAAACTTTTCCGATTGGGGGAAACCCTAGCTTTGGTCAACATAACATAGTGCAAGGTACCATTCTTTCATAGGGAGTGACAACTAGAGTATACTCCACAAAGTGTCTTTGGAATCCTTGGCAAGGATCAATTCCTTGGAAAGGGATTTTGGTCAGGGGAAACCCTTTCCATACTTATTGGAACCCTAGGAAAGGTTGGAACCCTAGGAAAGGTTCTGTACCTATGTCAGGTCGATCAGCTGGGGGAATCCCCAACCAAGGTCCTTGGAGCACAACACACGGAGAAATCTCTGTGTAGGCTATGTCATCCAATTTCGGGAGTCAGTTGATGATTCCTCAACAAACGAAATTTTGTTTTGCTAGTCAAGTCCATGGTTTCTACCATAACCCTGGCCAATAGTCCAAATTTTCCTAGCAACCTGGTCCATTCAAAATCTAGGACCCTCTTTTCCTGTAAATAATCCCCAACTGAAACTACCCTTTTTGGAAACCCTGCATTTTCCATACTTGTTGAGATTACTGAATGACCCGATATGTCACTATCTACATTGATCCCCCATTCTGACCAAGTTGCCTTCAAAAATTCCAAAATTTGAGGGAAATCCTGGAAAAGATCCAGGTGATCACGTGACTACCTTTCACTTGTGGTTCTCGTCAAACTCGTTGAAATATTACTTCGTTCAATTTCACTTGTTTCAACACACTCTTATAGGGGGTGTTATGAAGTGGTATATCAAGATCGAAGGCTCCAGGTACTCTTACTTTAATGACTTGGTGATGTTTTTCTTGAACCATTTCTAGTTACTGGTGAGATATGATTCCAAAACCGATATGCTAGCCAATTTCGAGCAAACCAAGGCTGACCACATCTCTGATCATATCTGAGATAGGCAGCGAAGAAAGAGATTGATTAAGGTCAAGGTCCCTCCTAATTTATTTCTTGAGTGGTTCTTGAAGTATTTGGTTCTCTGTGTATCCAAAGACATAACAACATCCGTGGTGTTTTCAGAAGAGGAGGCTATTATGAGATCCCATCAGCTAGAACTGATTTACTCTGAGTTTGGCATGCTCTACGAGATCTTACCAAATGTGGCATGGTATACTCTCGATAAGGACAAACCAAATTTTGGTCCCCGCGCTAATGGCATAGTGGGCTCAGAACAAAGAAAATCCATAAATCTATTTTCAAATCAGTTGTAACAATTTTTGATACAACAGATTGTGGCCATCCAGACTCCTAGTTCAGTTGTCCCCGCTACCCAAACGTCGGATGTACATAGTGTGAAGTCGATGACTCCCAAGGCCAACTATAAGACTGAGGGAAAGAGGAAATAAATAAATAAAAAGGGTAAAGGGGATAAAAAGGTTGCCAACAATGTTGGTGGGGGAAAAATTGAGAAGAAGAAGTCAAAGTATCCAAGTAATTTTTGCATGGAAGACCACCCAACTCACCTATGCCCTTGGCTTGTAGAAGCCCAAAAGATACTAGCACAACAACGACCTACTTTGTTGACAAAACCTTTTTCACAAGGGAAAAATAATGCTCAGGCTTCCGCATCCACAAGCGTGACAAGGGGCAGTCATGGATCCCTCATGCCTACTACTAACAACCCGACCGTGAACATTTACATGATGAATGTTGATGCTCATTTATCGATTAGGACTCGTGACTATAGAACGTTGAAATCTATTGAGAAGGGAAAGAAGACCACTAACTGCAAATGTGTTGAACCTGCACAGAATAGATCTAGCTAAAGAATAATACACACATTTGTACAGAGAATTTGAGAAAGAAGAAGAAGGAGAGAAAGAATGAAATAATTCTCATTAACCGTATTCCACACTCAAAGAGTGAATAATTTACAATATATATAGGATACATGAGTAAATAATTATCCATAATGGTGTTCTAGAGTGATCTGGACACACACCAACATTTACGGGAGTGAACTACAACCTAGTCTAGTCTCTCAGGCAGTTATAGGAGTGAACTGCCACCTAGTTAAGTTAACTAGTCAACTAGTCTTAAGTTAACTGACTAAACATAGAGTAGTGAGGAGTTGAATCAGGAAATCAAAGGTAATGCGCCATTTTGGTGATGATCCCAAGGCAAGTGAGAATTAGTTGGTAATGATCCAAATGTTGCATGGTGAAAAAACCAATGCAACATGTAGACTCCACTCAACTAGTCAAACTGAAGTGAAAACTGAAGAGAATATTCTCCCTAAAGGAATATTCTTCCTAAAATATATGAGACTGAATAATGACTAATAAACAAGCAAAAACCTTAGGAAAAATAAATCCTAGGTGTGTGTGAAGTAACTCCAACACCCCCTCTAAACATCACTATGGTGAAAATAAATAATGGGTCCTGGCAACGAGGCCATGTTAGGTACCAAAATACAAAAGATACACTGAAATAAATGAGGAAAGACCTCCATGTAAATGTGTTGAACCTGCACAAAATAGATCTAGATAGAAAATATCACACACATTTGCAGAGAGAAATTGAGAAAGAAGAAGCAAGAGAGAAAGAATGAAAGAATTCTCATTAACTGTATTCCACTTTCTCTTCTTGTAATGAACAAGATCCAAATAAAGTTTGGATGAAACTTTTAAAACCGTGCGACTGTTTTTGGAAAAATGGTGAAATTTTGTTCATTATAAAATGATCATAACTTCACTTCCTGAACTCTGTTTTGGATTATTTGTTTTTTTGAAATTGGATATTTTCTCGAGAGGAATTCAAATATCCAATTTGTTTCTGCAAATTGTGCTCAGAAAATATCAGAATTGAGTCTGATGTGTGCGGATCCATTTTTGTCTCCTAAGATGCATCCATTGTGCATGGAAAAGTGTATGCATGTGACCCCTAAGATGCATGCCATATATCTTCCACATGAAATTCAAAAAACAAATCTAAAATGGAGTAGACATCATCTTCAATTAATGGAATAATAACAGGCTTGATCTTCTGATGGCTTCTCTTATGGCTCTATCTGTTCAACCTCCTGCATGAAATATTTACAATCTTATTTATTCTTGAATAGAACCTCCAATATGGTCCATAATTCATTTGTATTTGATTCTTGTGACTCATCATATACTTGGTGGAGAATTTATGGAGAGATAGACAAGAAGATAAATCCTATGGCCATATTTTGTCTATTGAGAAAGTCATTTTTCTCATCGACGGAATTAGGATATACTTCCATTGCCATGGTTATTTTCTATAAGCCTATACTTCTGAGAAAAGTTAGAATAATTGGCTTCCACTCCAAATATTTATGAGGCGTGAGAAGTATTATCGGTGAGTAAAACATATATTCCATCTTTTCTGCGTTCTTTAGTCTTCAGTACCTGCAAAAATAATTTGGTGTAGCTTTTGCTTAGCAGTCTGTCGGCTATGATACCATGTAATTGTGTTGAAACTACACATAATATATCTATATAAACAATATTACACACATTTTCATAGAGAATTTGAGAAAGAAGAAGAAGGAGAGAAAGAATGAAATAATCTCATTAATCGTATTCTACACTCAAAGAGTGAATAATTTACAATAGATATAGGATACATGAGTAACTAATGCTCCATAGTGGTGGTCTAGAGTGATATGGACACACACCAACAATTAATAGAGTGAAATTCCACCTAGTCTAGTCTCTCAGGAAGTTATGGGAGTGAACTTCCACCTATTCTAGTCTCTCAAGCAGTTACAGGAGTGAACTGCCACCTAGTTGAGTTAACTAATCAACTAGTCTTCAATTAACTGACTAAACATAGAGTAGTGAGGAGTTAAATTAGGAAAGAAAGGGTAATGCTCTAGTATGGTGATGATCCCAAGGAAAGTACACATTAGCTGGTGAAGATACCAATGTCGCATCATGACAAAACCAATGCAATATGTAGACTCCACTCAACTAGTCAAACTTAAGTGAAAACTGAAGAGAATATTCTCCCTAGAGGAATATTCTTCCTAGAAGAATATTATTCCTAAAACATAAGAGATGAAATAATGACTAATAAAAAAGGAAAAAATCCAACACTAACCCATTGACTCCTCTACAAATTGATAAGGAAGTGGGAGAAGCAATGACTCACATCCCTAAAGGTGTGTTTAAGAAGGCTTCCCATAATCCAAATGTGAGGGTCACTCATAACTACTCTGTCATAGAGGATCTAGAATAGACCCCTTGTGCGATGTCTTCTCTAGAGGTCCTCCAAAGTTTCCCCTCATAGAAAAAATATATGTTGTCTGCCTTGGGAGCAATAGAGACTAGTAACCCATGAGTCATCATTTTCGATCAAATCGACCTAAAACCTCGTCTTCATCACCATGTTGTCTTTCCGATAGTAGTGGAATACACCATGAAATTGTTGACATGGAACATTTTATGTATGGTGGTTAATGAGGGTGCCTAGACTTGCGTGATGTCGTTTTCATGTTAGAAGGCCATTGGCCATTCTGAGTTGTCTATGTCTCATACATTGCTTACGTATTTTGACGGTCACTCGTTTAGACCACACAAAATAATTCCCTCCTTCCCCATGCAGGTAGGGGGTGAAAATGTGTGTGTCGAAGTTGAAGTAGTCGATGCACCTCTCGACTACAATATGTTTTTAGGACAGAGTTGGAATTATGCAATGCATGCGGTGAGTTCCATAGTTTTTTTGTTCTTGTGCTTTCTGCATGAGGGTCGAATTGTGACCATCGACCAATTGTCCTTTTTTCATCCTGACCATTCATCGAGGGCTTCCATGGCCCCGATGATTGATAACTCGTAGCCTGGAACTGCCAACTTAGGTGTCTATTTGTTTCCATCATTGATGTGAACTTTTGATTATCCATCGCCTTCCAATGATGTAAAGTTTATATCGGTTGTTCCTGACCAATCGAGGGATACATTCTTTCAAGTGTCATCTTTTAAAACGAGCTACTTTCACGACCCATGGACTTTAACTTCCCCAACGACCTCAATGGAAGGTATAGGGAACCTTGTCATGGGCATGCCCTTATCCATGGTTGAGGTTGCATACAACATTGTCCATCAATCCTCAACCAACCCCAATATGACTCCCTCATAGGAGTTAGATCCAATTATTGAGCCTATTTGGGATCAATATTCTCTTGCCGCTCAAGATACTTTAGACTTGGTATTTCCCTCTTACGAGGTGGTTCTCAAGGAAATGAATGGTCCTAAAATACCTTGGGATGATCTACATCATAGATCTTATTTTCTTCCCAAGCTTAGGAGAATGGAGGCATGAGAGTTTTTTTTTT
>JASDQU010310157.1:39820-51885 GCA_032191745.1 Picea mariana
AAAAACCAACATTCACAAGACGTCGGACTAATTGGACCCAGGTCTGAGGAACCCCTACTACATGTGGTTGCATAGACGGGGGAGATCCTCGATCTTACCGATAGGAATGACATGAGTGAGAGAAGTGAGGTTCTGCTCAACTCGTCATAAGACTCTATCATCCTCTTCGGCTGGGGGTCCTCCCCCAACTGTTGGGCCTCCTATTGTTGTTAGTCCTACCTATGGTCAAGGAAGATGCAGAGTCCTGGTGAAGTCTTCCAGTCAAACAGGTCCCACATATGTACATAAAAGATTCACGAGTTAGTACTCTACACACACATAAAAAGGATATATATGAAAATTAAAAATTTAATAAACTTCAAAAATATATGTTACATGTATCGCCACACTCTTCGCCTGGATATCTAAGGAAGTTGATCCTTGCATAGGGATAATCCTCTATAATTAGGATCTAATGTGCCCACAAGACAAAGAATTTGTGGTTGAAGGCTTCTATAGTCCTCCCTCCATCCTTTCTAGGTAGTAAAAATGTCCACCTGCTCATTGTTGGGAAGGAGGCTATATGCGACCATATTGTCTCTCTAGGACTGATACTGGGCACTCTCTTGAAAACAAAGGACCATAAGATGGTACCAAACCCGAATTTCTTGTTGGTGGGCCTATGAAATTCTATGAGTTGTCTCTTCATGCATACAAGCATGGTGGTACTCCAGTCAAAGATTATTTCCTCCAAATATTGAACTGCACATTGCATATGTGCGTGTGAGGCCTGATGGAGTGGTGTGGACCTAGTAATCCATTCGATCAAGAGTAATATCACTCATAGAGAGAGGCTAGTGATCTTGTGAATCGACACTTGAGAACCCACTTTCTTAGTACCATCCTCATGACAATACATGTTGATATAGTCATCAGGAGGAAAGGTCCTAAAGTTGATCCATTTCTCTCACCTAGAGAGGTTGGTCAAGAAGTAGATATCCTATGTAGTCGGGGTCAGTTATTGACCCTCCAACATGAAAGCTTCTACATCAGGATGCCAATACTCCACAAGAGTGTTAAGCAACCTCGGATTTTCCCTCATAAATGGACACTGGAAGAATTTCCATAAACCACATTGTTTGAGTGAGGCAATAGCCATAGGGTCATCCTCGACCAATATATCTATCTCCTCATGCTCTCTCTCCCTCCAGTGAACATACGTTATATCACATAAAAAATTGGAGAGGAGTTAATACTTGCATTTTTATTTTTTCAATACAAAGGGAGGTGTAAGTGAGTTGTTTACGACATAGTCACATATGTATGTGGGTAGTTTATTAATATACCTGAGTACATAAGTGGGATGGCCTTGGATATTCCATGTACACACAGATGCGACCCTTTTATAAGGGAGCACCCCTCCCAAACTTAAAAATAACATAAAAAGGAATAACGAGAATGCAAGAGGAAGCATTTTTTACTTACTTGGTCCAAGTAGGAGGCCGTTCAATCCACCCTAGCTACCGTAATTCACTCTTTTGATGAAGGGTTTTTTTAATCTTTTGTTAATTTCCAATTTGCAATGGTGAAAATGAGTTGTCCACTTCTATTTGTAGACTCTTTTGGCCCTTTTTACCCCTTTTTGGTCCCCTTTGTCACTTTTCCTAGCTTGGTGGCTACCCAAATTCGCTTTTCAGTTATCTATTAGTCATTTTGGTACTTTTCTCCTTTCGGTTTGGTGATTAGTTTTGGGATTGGTTACATTTTCATCATCCCTTGGTAAAAGTCATTTTTTTCCAACTTTTTCATATAAGTTAGGGTTTCATTCCCACTTTTTGAATCTTTTTCTCTTTTCCTCTTTTCCATAGGGTAGACCCCACCGAAGTTTGACACAAAACCTTATTTGTTTCTTTATAAGTGTCGTAATTAGGTGGTAGAGCCTACCTCTACATGGATTCCCTAGGTAGATCCTTTGCTTCATTTTGGTGTCCATGCTGTCAGTTTTGACTATAGGATTGGGAGTCCTTGATTAGTCATTTCGTGATTTCATATAGAAGCCTCATTCTTTTTTCCAATCATCATTCTTGGCCTTACCCTCGACACTCCCTAATGAGAACGTTTTGTTCTCTTTCAAGCTCACTTTAAAATTCAAAAGAAACATCCAACAAGATTGTATTTATTCTTTTCGATCTCGTCTAAATTACTTGAGAAAAGTATCCCCCTCGATTCTTCTTTAATCCCTTTTCAGATTCTCTAAAATTGAAAATATTGTCGAGCAATCTTGTTTCCCTTTACGCTCGCCTATAGAGTCCCTGGCTCTCAAACCTCTGTTGGGTATCGCTACCTAAACAACTGTATCTTTGTTTTTCTGCTATGATACCATTTTGTGACGTCCCTGACCTTAAACCAATAGGCCAGGCCCTGCCACCAAATAAATTTCATGCTATTATACCATATATATTTATATACATATATATCTTATGAAATTTAAATAGTTATAGCATTATGTTCATACACTTATTCATGAGGAAACAACTTTAAAAATACATGCAATATATATAGACAATTCTAATAGCATTATAACTTGATTTCAAGATACACATCATACAGAGAATATATATTTGGTACTTATCTTTTAATATATGACCACCATATGCATGCAGAACTTCCATGAATCTCCCATCCTTAGACCACGCTGCTCATCATGCTCAGTAGTGGGTCACCCCCGATCTTTGACTAAACTCCATTGGGCAAGGGATTCCTAGGTTTGGCAAGGAAAACATGAAGTCGTACAAATCAATAGGAAGGATTTTCTCCCAGGATCCACTTACGGCCACATCCCATAGACCCTCATTCCCCACATGTCTTTCCCACTCTAGGAGTGTACACCTTCACTATCACAAGTCCATCGGTTGTCCACCTCCCTTCTGAGGATTCAACAACAAGCTGGACTGGAAGTCTCAGAGTACTGTAGTTACTACGAGACTCCCTCCAGGAGACTCACTTCCTAAGCACACTCTCTCACCTGGAGAGAGTTTCTCACAGGTCGGGAAACCTCCCTCTTTTATCCATCTCCTAAGGTCAACAGGTAACCTCTGCAACAAAAATTGGGTATGGGATCTAGTAATGACAACAAGAAAACCCAGTCCAGAGAAAACGTGGGTATAAATAACAAAGGCTAAGGCATGATATGGCTCATACACTACTCATTCGTGTTGTGCTTCACAGGAAAAATAGTTAGATTCATAAAAAGGGTGTGTGGGTTTCATAATTTGCAGAGATCGATGATGGAGGAAATGATTGGTTGTGTCAACGCTCTCCCTGTCTTAGTGCATGCATTAGTGGGGAGTATGGTTGACTTCTAGTGTGGCGACCATCGCGAGAATGGTGAGATAGCCCCCAATGAGTTGACTTTCCCACCTAAACATTGCATGCGCTTAGGTTGACACATGTCTTCCTAAAGCTGCATGAGCTCCACTTAACACTCGTTCCCTTTCCCCAGAAACTTAGGACATCATGGTTATGTCAAACCTTAGCCTCTAGGAAATAATAATATTATATTATTACTTTAGAGGTAAGCCCTCTAGCTTATCCCCTTCCCTTTCCCTACCTATTGGAGCTTAGTCCCCCATAACTCTTTCTTCGTGGTTGGTCTACACGTAGCGATGTAATTTTATTAATGATGTGAGAATTTACATATACAAAATCAGGCTCATTGGACTTAGCATCTGGGCTCTCCGACCTAATAAACACATAATTTTTCCATCTTATAAACACTTGTCTCACCATCCTATAAACATAATTACAATTTAGCAGGGGCTCGGCCTTGGGGTCTTACAATCCCCTCCCCTTATTTTTGCATTTTCCTTAGTCCAACTTATTTACACAACAACAACAAGATTTCCAAAATCTTAAAAAAGATGTGGGTACTCTGCCCGCATAGAATCTTCATGGTCCTATGTTGCGTCCTCAAGACCGTACCAGGTCCACTCAACCTTTACAATATTTATGAATCAATTATGGAGTTGCTTTCTCTTCTAGTCTAGTATCCACATAGGCTTCACTTGCAAAGCACATTCTTGCTCCACATGAATCACATTCCAATCAATCACATGATTAGCATAAGGTATATACTTCTTGAGCAATGATACATGAAATACATTATGAATAGTCATGGATGCAGGAAATGCAAGCATATAGACTACTGGTCAAATCCTTTCTAGAATTTCAAATGGTCCACAATATCTGGCTGCCAACTTGGAACAACTTCCCAGCTTCAGGGAACTTATATTGGATTTCTTCTTCAGGAAAACATGATCACCCACTTTAAACTCCCTGTGGGTTCTGCCTTTGTCTGCATAGATTTTCTTCCTGTCTTGGGAAGCCTTCAAATTCATATTTATCTTTAACAATTTCTCTTCCATTTCCCTTGGAAACTTTGGCCCAACTACTGCCCTATCAGTTGGGTTGTCCCATATTACTAGGGTGTTTCATTTTCTTCCATAAAGTGCTTCAAATGGGCTCATCTTCAGTGATGCTTGATACCCATTGTTGTAGGTAAATTCTACCAAGTGTTGATAATATTCCCATTTAGATAGTTTGTCCATCACATACATTCTTAACATGTCTTCTATCATTTGATTTACTCTTTATGTTTTTCCATCAGACTCAGGATGATAATTTGTGTTGAAGTTAAGGTTCGTTCCAAACCCCTTGAATAATACTCTCCAAAACTTTGAGGTAAACTTTGGGTCTCTGTCAGACACAATTATCTTGGGTATTCCATGCAAGCATGCTACTTCCCTCATATAATTATCAACAACATTAGTTTCCTTGTGAGTAATCTTCAATGGAATAAAATGGGTGGCCTTTGTGAGCTTATCTACCACCACCATGATGGAATCATGTTGCCTGTTTTTTATGGGTAATCCTGTGATGAATTCTATTGTCACCACTTCCCACTTCCACTCAGGGATGATTACTGGTTGTAGCAACCCAGTTGGGTGTCTATTCTCAGCTTTGACCCTTTGACTCTCCATACATATGGAAATGTACTATGTGATTTCTTTCTTTATACCTGGCCAATGGTAATGGCTCTTGACTACTGAAACTATTTTCTGATATCCAGGGTGCCCAACATAAGGCACATTATGCATTTCTTTTAAAATTGCACTCCTCAATTTTGGATAATTTGGTACATAAAATATATTTTTGTACAAGAGAATTCTATCAATTCCCAATTCATAATCTTCAACTTTTTGTTGCACTTTACCTTGATGCAATTTAGTTACCAATTCCATATACTGCAAATCAAATTTTGTAGCCTCAGAAATTATACCTTTAAGATCCGTCTGATACATGCTAATGGTTGTAGCATGCAGATCATGCACTCTTCTACTGAGTGCATCAGCCACTTTGTTCTCCTTTCCTTTGATATGCTTGATATCAAAGTCATATTCATAGAGGAATTCCAACCATCTACTCTACCTAACATTCAAATTAGGCTGATCAAACAAATACTTCATACCATTATGGTCTGTCCTCAATTCAAACCTCTTTCCCATGAAGAAGTTCCTCCATTTTCAAAGCGTGCACTATGGTTTCCAACTCCAAATCACGAGTGGAATAGAGACTTTTATGCCCTTTCAATTTCCTTGATTCAAAACATATCACAAACCCATTCTAGCTGAGGAATCCTCCTAGTCCTTCTTTGCATGTGTCTGTGCAAACCCAAAAATATTCATTCGGATATGTGATATTCAAAATTGGAGCACTGGTTAACAATTGTTTCAATTGTTGGAAGCTCTTTTCACATTCTTTTGTCCATGGAAACTTATTCCCCTTCCTTTGCAAGGAAGTGATGGGGTGAGCTATTCTCGAAAACCCTGCAATGAACCTTCTGTAGTAACCAACTAGACGATCAAGGATATGAATTTTGTCACATTTTTAGGTGTTTTCACCCTTTAATGGCTTCAATATTTTCAGGGTCCACTGCTATCCCTTCTTAAGATATGATATGCCCCAAATAGTGAATTTCATTTTGATAAAATGAGAACTTTCTCAATTTGGCATATAGATGATTCTCTCTTAACACTTGCAACACCATCCTCAAATGATTCTCATGATATTATTCCAACTTGGAATATACAAGGATGTGATCCAAAAATACAATGACAAATTTGTCTAAATATTCTTGGAAAATGCCATTCATTAGGAACATGAAAACAAATGGCACATTTGATAATCCAAATGGCACCACTGTGAACTCATAATGACCATACTTTGTCCTGAAGGTGGTATTGTTGATGTATTCCTCTTTAATCCTTACCTAATGATATCCTGACCTGAGATCTATCTTTGAAAATATCCTAGAATCCTTCAAATGATCGAAGAGATCATCAATCCTTGATAGAGGATACTTGTTCTTTATAGTCACTTTTTTCAACCGTCTGAAATCAATGCACAAACTCAATATCCCATATTCATTCTTCATGAACAAGACTGGGGAACCCCAAGGTGACACACTTGGGTGTATATACCCATTATTTAGAATCTCTTCAATCTACATTTGCAACTCCTTCATCTCTTGTGTACTCATTTTGTAAGGAGTCTTTGATACTGGAGCCGCTCCATGCATTGACTTTATAGAGAAATCAATATCTCTATTTGGAGGTAGTCCTGGTACTTCCTTGAACACATATTCAAAATCTTCCAGGACTGCACAATCCTCCATATTTGGCACCTTACCCTTATATGATTCATCCATATGGGCTACCAATATTTGACAGTTCTTCCTGTAACACTTCTTTAGCTGCATTGTTGATATTTTCCGGATAGTAACTGCCCTGGGAATTCCTTGGACTACTCTTCGATTTCCTTCCTCATCCAATCATGTGAATGCTTTGTTATGACAGTCCAATATGGCATGGTGTTGGTCCAACCAATCCATACCAATTAGGAAATCATATGATCCCAAAGGCAATATGTTTATATCTTCCTTAGTACTCAATCCTTTCATGCCCACTGAACATGATTTAACCACCTCAACAACTTTTCTCTTGGCTCCTATAGCCAGCTGCACCAACAATATTTCCCATGCTTGCTTCTTGGTAATTGAAATATTTCCACTACCTTAGGATATATATAGCTATGACCATGATATATATAGCTATGACCATCCCCTAAGTCAATTAAAATAGTAAAGGAATGGTTATTGATTATAACTTAAACTTCAATCATGTGTTTTTGAAACTCAACTTGCTTGTTGTCTAGGGATACATAGATTCTTGGTACTCTTGTTCCCATTTCCTCCATTGTTTCTTCTTGCTGAACATTGTGAAAATATTTCACCTTGTCCTTTCTATGAGGGGAATCTCTATACTTATGATCTTATTTACAGCCCCAACATTGCATAGGTGTCTACCTTGGCCTTTGCCCGCCTACTTCATCCATCCCGGGCTCTCTCAAAAATGGTTTTCCTTGAGGACTATTTATGAAAAATGGTGGCTTCTTCCCCTTCTACCTCTTATCCCTCTTAAAATTCCTCTTGTCTTCCCAGCCTTTCTGTAAAGTATGCTTTCCTTTTTGATGATAATATAAGCATTTTTCTCTCCTTATAGTTTCTTCTAGAGTCTTGGGATCATCATAATGGATTTTATCATTGATGAAAGATGGAAGCCCACTTAGATATCTCTGGATCTTGATTGCCTCATCCTTAATGAAAGGGACATACTTCAACAGCTCTAGAAATCTCCTTTCATATTTATCTCTAGTCATGCTGCCCAGTTTAAGTTCAAAGAACTCTTTCATCTTCTTGTCATAGTATCTCTTGGCTAAGTACTTCTTTTCAAAATGTTTCTTGAATTCCTTCCAAGTCACATTTTTCTCCTTGAGGCATTGTACTTGCACCAACTAATTCCACCATATGGATTCCTTTCCTTTAAGTTGGTAGATGGAAATTCTTCCCTCTGCATGAGAGGAATAGTTTTGCAATTGGAATTATTTCCCCGTGCCTAGGAGCCATGTCTCAACATATTCATCTTTCTTTTTCTCTCCATCAAAAGTAGAAGGTTTGATCTTATTGATTTTCTCCTTCAACTCATCCACTTCAAATATCCTATGCTTCCTGGTAGGATATGGACTTAAACTGTTGTGTGGCCTCCTTGTGGAATGCCTTCGGCAGTATTGGTGATGTCTGCTACCACTTCTTCCTCTTCTTTCCTCATCAGGGGTCCTTGTGACTTCCTGATTTACTGGATCCTCTTTCCTTGTCCAATTTCTTTTCAATTCTTTCCAAGATCTGCATCAACTTCATATTGAAGTCTTTGTGTTTCTCCCTGGCTCTCCTAATACTTTTCTTATCTGCCCAGTGATTTTGGACATATTTTTGCAAATTCTTAATGATTTTCATCATGCTCACTTATTTATCTATTTTTTCTCCATGACCATTGGATTTCTTTCCTTCAAATACGAAATGGACATCCATTCCTCTAACTTCATCCTCTAGATTTTAAGCATCATGTGATTCCTCCATTTCTCTTCACTACATAACAATTATGTTCGGTTCTGACAATTGGTAATGCTGCAAAAATGTGCATTCAACCATTTTTGTCAGGCTATTAACTTAATAATTTTACAGAATAACATAAACCAATCTAGTTCAACAAAATAATATCAGAATTTATTTTCTACAGGTCTTGGTCGATGAAGAATCCCCCTGACTCTATCTCCAAGCCATGTTCTATTCTGCAACAATTTTTGGGTGATAGTGCCTTTTCTTCAACCCTTAACTCGTATGTAACCGCAACTGTGACTAAGTTCTAGGTCGATAGGAACTTATTTGGAACTTTGGGTCTTCAGCTTCAAAACTTCAGAGCTTTGGTTCTGTAGGTTTTCGCAATCCCCAACCTTCCAATTCCCCTAAGAACCGAATTGGGGAACTCATGAAGGATAGTGGATCAATGGTTCACATTGTCTGTTAACATCTATAATGGATAGGAGCTTCGTTACATCAGGATTCAGCGGTTTCCAAAGAACATCCCAACAAATCTCTCGGAGTGTCGAATTGGCAAACTCGTGAAGTGGGGTGGATCGACAATCCATGACTTCCTAGAATCCAATGGTTGATATTTACATCGGGGTTTTAGGACTTCGGAGGATTTCACATATACAAACCCCAAAAATTTTGAACCACTAATCTCCAAATACTTCCACATCACCCCCGATGATGTTATCACATCATGTCACTTTGGTGCTATCGGACTTTGGGAATTTCTCTACTCAATGCTAACTGTAACACCTTTCCTCCGAAGTACCAAGTCTCTGGACTTCCCAATATGGTGCCACACATCTTTTAGGGTCAAGTTATCGTGGGACTGGCCTAGTTAAATTATTCGCTAAGGTTTTAACTACTTTATGTATCATTAGGGGCCCCACTACCCATGCTCGAGAGGAGTGCCATGTGGCATAATACTAGAGGCAGACACGTGGCCTAATCAGACAGGTGACACATGTCACGTTCTAACTGGAATTTCTATCTTCCACATGCTCTTAACTCACTGACACATGGCACACCTCCCATGTGTCCACATCATCCTTGTTGACATCAACAGGCCACGTAACTTCAGGACTTTGGGCTTCAAAATATTTTACACTTGCATTCCTCAAATCTCCAAAACTCCTAAATTGCGATCTACTTTACCTTACGGGGTCCACATGGTACAAATAACAAAAATTAATGTTGTGAAATGTGGCATGTCTTAGGAAGGATCCACATTACCACTAGCGATGTCATCATGCCACGTCACTTTTGTTCCTTGAATTTGGTGCTTCGGGCTTTGAGAATTTTAACACTAGCACAATCCAATTCTCTCGAATGTCGAACTTTCGAACTGCTGAGAGATCTATGGCTCAAAACCACCTGTGCACAAATCTGATGGCTCAGATCTATTTTTCATCATTGTGCCTTACCTTCTACTCTTAGCTTGAGCTAATGGTTCTGATATAATGACGATGAAGGTTTTCCTTCTCCTGAATATATCCTACATCCCAACACAACGATTGTTGTGGCTTCTTTCTCTATTGTCATTCCATAAACTGTTATACCTCATGAGCTTCTGAACAAAGTCCCAGTGATGCTCTAAACCTCTATTTTTTCCCTTTTGACAATTAATTTGCTCTAAAATATTTTCTTCATTAACCACTACCATGGCCCATCCAGGCTCAATGTCGAAACCTTGGCTCTTATACCTTTTTGTAACGTCCCCGACCCTCAAACCTCTACCAAGTAACAATACCTAAATAATTGTATCTTTGTTTTTCTTCTCTGATACCATTTTTTGACATCCCCATCCTTAATCCAACAGGCCAGACCATGCACGAAAAAAATTTCATGCTTTGATACCATATATATTTATATACATATCTATATAATGAAATTTAAACAATTATAACATTCTATTCAGACACCTATTCATGCGGAAACAACATTAAAACATACATGCAATATACGTAGACAATTATAATAATAGTATAACTTGATTTCAAGATACACATCATATAGAGAACAAAGATTTGGTACTTATCTTTTAATAGATGATGTAACATACCCACTACGGGAACTAATATTTTTCGGCTTTTTCCTTCCTTTCACTGAGGAACAAAATCCATGAATTCCTATGGGGCCTGATGCAGACCCTACCATCTCTTATCCTTACCCATGTGATCATTGGCTATGACCACGGGCCTTACCAGAGAGGTGTTTCCGGCTTAGCGGTTCGGGAAATCGCGATGCATGTGTTCCTCTGCTCTCTTGTCTCTCGAAGTGCCGAAATTCGTAAGGGACCAATAGTTTGTCATATCTAACAATGCCTCAGATCAAACCTTGGCATCCCACCTTTCATAGTTTTGCGTACAAGGTTTTCATGGTAGAAGAGGACGAGGGCTTCTTACCTTCGGTTTTTTGGGTGCTGAAACAACGACAACCAAATATACATGCGCTAAGTCATATCGGTATTTTACAAGTCAGGAATTCGGGACTAGCATGTACCTGGGACTTGCTTCTAGATATCCCGGGTGCCGAAATACCGAAACATCAAGACTTATCCACGCTATTATTATTTTGGGGTTTCGCAAGTCAGGGTCTCGCGATGTGCGCAGACAGAAGGTTTCCCACTTAGGTTCCCAGGAGATGAAACTCCTAAGCCCATATTCATTGCTAATCTCATTTCGGGGTATCACAAGTCGGGACTTCACGACCAGTGAATACAAGGGACCTGACCCTTGGGTTTCTCAGGTGCTGAAACACCGACATCCAAACTCTGGGCATACTATGTCATTTTGGGGTTTTGAAAATTGGGATTTTGGGACTGACGAGTATAAGAGACTGGCCCTTAGGTATCCCAGGTGCTAAAATGCTGAAAACACCATATCTCATCCGCTCTATTATCATTTCAGTGTCTCGCAACTCGGGATTTCAATATATGCAAAGACAGGAGGTATTGCACCTAGGTTTATCGGGAGCTGAAACTCTGAACCATGTATCCTTTAAACTCACTTCGAGGTTTCACAAGTCGATTTTTGGCGACGTGAAAAGACAAGGAAACTTTCCCTTGGGTATCTTGGGTGTCGAAATGTCGATGGGTTATATCTTTGCCATGTGTCACCCTGGATCTAATGATCCATAATAACCCTCACGATTTTGGTGATTGTGAATCCTCGTTCTTCACCACCCTTATATGCCTAAGTTCTAAAACCCTGGTGGCTTCCATATGTTCACCACCTGTCCTCCAATGATCCTATGATTGAAGTGATTTTGGTACTTCTTTCATGTGCCAATCTCCGGATCCAACGACTGTCGATCCCCGTCCCAAATATGACAGTTCTATACCATTCGTTCAGGTCCTCTCCTCTTGTGTGTTATCCTGTGTGCCTGGACATAGGATTTCAATGGTCCAAATCCACACTCTACAGTTGATCTAAGGGTTGTTGTTTCTCTTTCTCCTGAGATTGAATCTTAGAAGAGTCTTCTGCACACCCCTTGCGCTCATTCGTCAAGTCTAGGACTTGAATGAGTCTTGGTCTCTACT